>PVIU01007016.1:0-95684 GCA_004026605.1 Ondatra zibethicus | reverse complement strand
TATAGGCTTGTTTTCTGTGTAAAGAAGGTATCTCTTTAACTTGAATCCTATTGTTCAAGGTGTGCAAATCAATCTCTTGTCTCAGCTTTCTGTCACAGTGATACAATACTTAAACACTCAATTTACAGACAGAAAGCACAAGGCTTTAATCCCAGCACTCTGGAGGCAGAGGCAGGAGGACCACTGAGTTCAAGGCCAGCCTGATCTACAGAATCAGTTTCAGGACAGCCTTGTTTAAGAAGGAAGGAAGGAAGGCTGGTTTATTCTAAGTTATGGTTTAGGTCTCTGGCTGCCTTTGGGCCCGAGGCGGGGCTGTCCGTCAGGTGGGGATACGTGGTGAAGAAGCTGCTCATCTCATGGCAGGAGGGAAAGGCGGAGGCTCCACTATGCCCTTTAAGACACTGCCATGACCTACAGCTCCCACCAGCCCCACCTCTCTCCCACTAGCTGGAGTCTTTCCCAGTACTTCTGGGAGTCACTCAAGATCCAAACTACTGCAGCCTCCTGGCTTTTCTACCATCACAGGTGAAGGACTGCAAACCCGAGGTGCTACCACTACCATCCACCAAATCCACTGGGGCCCGCTTCTGCAATGCTGCAGTCTACGTGTCTGTCTGCAGCTTTTACAACCCGTTCTTCATCAGTGCAGCTTCACGGTCACCTGTGGCGTCTGGGAGGACAGGGTCTCTACCACTCATCTTCCAGTTCAGGGTTCCCTGCTTCTCCTTACTTATCTTTGCACGTGAAGCTGAGGATGTGTTTGTCTACTTCCAGAAAAAAAAGCCTGTTGGCAATTTGACTGGGATTATATTAAAGTTATAAATTAACCGGGAGAACACTGACGTGTTTATGACATGGAATCCTTCTGTAAGAGAGCAGGGTATGTTTTTATTTGCTGAAGTTGATTTTGTGTCTCTCAGGAATGTTTTAAGGTGCTGTTTGTGTGGCAGCTTTTCCCATCTCAGGTTAGATTATTCTTGAATTTATGACCCCACCATACACAGCTGCTCTTTCCTGTCTAGTCCTCTTTAACGGTTGCTCCTTTGGCTTCTGCATATTAAGCCTTCTACCTCACTAAGTTATTTCTATTAGTATTAATAGACCCATTTGGGCTTCCTAGACATAAACTTATACCACCACACATAGAACTGGGGCTGGAATGCACTTGCTCCCTAGAACTTAGTCCAACACCTTAAATGACTTCTGTTATGTAGACCTTACACTGTCCCCAAGGGTCCCACAGAGCTGTGCTACAGAGGTCTCCCCACCTGCTGCTGTGGTCAAGAGTTTTCTTCTTTTTTTAAGACACTCTCACTATGCAGCTATGGCTGGCCTGAAACTTGCTATGTAGACAAGGTTGCCCTCGAACTCAGACCCCTCTCCTGCCTATTGAGGACGACGACGACGATGATGATGAGAGTGTGCACATGCCTCCTGTGGCGGTAAGAAATCAATCTGTAGAGCTGGTTCTCTCACTCTGCCTTTGTGTGGTTTCAGGCTGCAGGCTGGGGCAAGAAGCACTTTTGCCCACTGAGCCATCTCACCCGCCTTGAAATCAAGATTATTCACAGCTGGTACCAGTAACCTGATGGTGCCCAGCGGTGAGAACTGCATCCTTTTGAAGGAGGACATTCATCTTGTCCTTCTCGTCCCCCACCCACTGGAGATCCCCAGCTGCTGCTCCCAGTCCCCACTTCACTGTCACTCAGCCTTCCCTATGGGGGGCACCTGCACCTCCCAGGCTCTGCCTTCCAGCCCAGCCCAGAGAAGCTCTCCTTTCTGTGTGATCTCAAGGGGACATTTTTCATTTAAACCACCAGACTTCTTTTTTAAGTCTCTGTGTTCGGGGGTGGATTTAGTGTTGTATTTCTGAGTTTTTCTGATCTCCCTTCACCATGAGGAAGCCATGTTCCTAAAAGCCTTCTGGGCATCTTCTTGCTGAGATTGGGCAGAGCAAAGACGTCACCCCTGCTGCTGCTGACTTAAACAGGGACAGCTGGTGGACAGCCAGGACCATGCTCACAGGAAAAACTGAACAAATGTTCTCTCCTCTCTCCCTGCCGCCACCTCATATTCACACACTTTCGTTGCTTTGAGGGTCAATTATGACTCAAGCATAGGTTGTCGTCCGCAGAAACCAACGGGGAAGGGGAGCAATAGGGAAACATGTTTGCAGGACCCGTTGCTGTGTGCAACCAGTCAGCAAGACTGTGCTATGTAAGTGGTTCTGGGTGCTGTCTCGCTGTCTGGTAAGACAGAAGGCTATGTGAAGGTACCTTTCCAGCGTGGTTAGGACCAGTGCCCACAATCCACATGATGAAGTTTCTCCCCACGGCAGCACACATTGCGAGCCTGTGTGGTCAGGGGCTACCTCAGGGGTCATAATGCAATGTGACATGGAATAGCTGTGCTGGGAGTGTCGGAGTTGCTGTCTCTGATCCACGCTTACGCTTGAGGATGTGATCTCTCGTTTTGGCCTTCTCTGTGTACCCCCCCCCCATTAGAATAAGCTCTTTGTCCCTAAGTCATCTTGGCCCTGGTGCTCAATCACAGCAGCGGAAAGTGACTAATAAAGTCTAAATAAACAATGAAAACAAACAACCCCTCCATAACCACACACGAAAAGTAAACCTACATTCAGATCCTAAACAAAATGGAAGTGAATAAAGAAACAATGTTTGCAGCAAAGCCCAGCCCATCACAGACTACTCCATAGCACAGCAAAGCGGGGGGGGGGGGGGGGGGGGGGGGGCTGGGGAATCCGGGCTCTGCAGGGAGAAACAAGGCACGCGTGGGAAGGGCACCCCAAGCCTGGGAGTCCCGAGAAGACCTGAGCTGTGCCCCTCGTGCTGCTACGGGCATCAGAGGTGAGCAGGGCTGATGGACAGACGGGTAGGGTGTGGAGGAGCTGAACCCCCCACAAGGGGGAGTTCCCACATGGGGTCTGCACAGAGAAGCCCGATGTGAGATGACTGCCTGGACGGTGCGGTTGGTGGTCAGGCTTCTACACAGGTCCATGTGACAAATGCCCTCTAGATGCCCTCATCTAGGAGACTGGGGTGGGGCTTGAGGGGACAGAACCCACTATCATCTCAGGTTTCTATAAATCTAGAGCCAACCCCCAAAACAAAGTTTAACAGACAGGAAGTGCAGGTCTGGACACGGGTGGGCTCAGGAGGGCATGTGCACGTTCTTCCCAGGGCCCTGCAGTGGGCAGCGGAACCAGCGTGGATGCTCCGCGGCGCCAGAACTCGGGCCGGGGCACAACTGACAGGGAGAAAGCTGGGCCCGAACTTTCAGCTGAGCTTTGTGTCAGTGAAGAGGGAGTGTGGGGAAAGGGAGGTGGTGAGGCTGACCTCATCAGATTGACTTAGAGGAAGCAGCGCATGTTTGGAGACTGCAAAGGACACACAGGTCAAGGGGCTGAAGAAAGAAAATCCCGCTCCTTTCCAGGCTGTCCTTTTCCATGGAAGTCCTTCCTGAGGAGTGGGCAGTGCACGCACAGAGTAAACCTCTTTGTATGCCTCACTCTGGATTATCCCATCAATACCAACTCAGATTGTTTTCCCACATTCCTTGACATCGTGCCCTTGATGTTCCCCAGTGGTGCTATAAATAAAACTTTATTAACTATAATTTGGAAGGTCTGCCTGAATTGCACATTAATTCTGTCTATGAAAAAAACCCTCAATTAGCTGGAACCCAGCTTACACCAGTCCTTAATTAACTGCCTCCCTCCCTATTCTTGTTAATTAGTAGAGACAGATGATAACAACAACTTGGGGAACTTATTAAAACCAAGCAGGCATGTCTTCTCTCATACATGGATCTTAGTTTTCAGATTTTTAGGGTTGTCGGAATGTCAGGAAAGTAGAAAGGATCCACAAGATTGGGAGGGAAGGAGCCGTTAGGGGTGAAGGGATAGTAGAATGCGTATGATGTAACAGTGTGGGGAACTCTGGCCTAACTTTAACCCAACATTGACCTCTGGCTTCTCCATACACGTGCAATCCCGAGAGAGACATTCTTAGTGAAAAGGACATTTTCTTCCTAACTCAATGATTTTCTCAGGGACAGTGCCATGCTCATATTCAGCTGTGTGTCCCGGCCTCTGGTCTAGAGTAAATTCCAGGGCAGTGTTAGGTTGTCTTGCAGCATGTGCTTGAAACAAGCCCACATTTTGTTTGTTTGGAAATGGAGGAGGCAGCAATGCAGGTTGCTGTATGCCCAAAATTCAGATCTTTAGCTATACCACTGGGGGTACAGGATGCAAAGGCATGGTGCAGACTTAAGGCTCAGAACCCAAACCCACCATCAAGGCCGGATTTAGCCCCTTCCAGGTTCACGTCCTTTATATATCCCATCCCTCCCTTCCCTCACCCCCAAGCAGCCCCTGGTCTGCCTTTCCAGACTACAGACAAGCACATGCCTTCTGTATTCTAAAGACACAGAACTGTACAGTGCATAATTCCATCACCAGCGTCTTTCAAGAGGCATGGGTATGTTGGGTGAGCATATGTGTGTGTGTGTGTGCTTTTTTAAATCTCTGACTAGCATGTATGCCTGTTTAGACTACTTCCAACATCAAACCATCAAAACAAAGCTATTTAGAGCTAGATGGCTGGCCTGCTCCTGCAGCTCCATCCAGTACTTGAGAGACTGAGGACTCACATGTTCTCAAGGCCAGCATCCCCGACCCCCCCCCCCCAAGAAAGCTACAATAAATGTTCATGATATAAACAAGAACTCAGAGTGGAGCTGCTGGACATGGGCACTTGGAGCCAAACCTGAGAACTTGAGTTTGACCCCTGGAATCAACATGATAGAGAAAACGGACACCTAATGCCTGCAGACCCATGATCTGGAGCTACTTCTCTCTCCCGTGGCCTGTCTGTCCCTGTTAATGCTGTCTGCAGACTGAAGACACTTCCATCTCCCTGAGGACCATCCATGGAGTTACTTTGTGGTTTTGTGTGAAATCTCAGTTTCACCAGTAGTCACAAGTGTTCTCTTATAGGTTCTTCTACAAGTTTTACTGTATTGAGTTTTGCACTTGGTGTAATTTTAAACTATGGTTCACTTTTTGACACATGCATGTCCAGCTGTCCCTAAATGCTCGGTTGTTGAGAGGACGCCTGCTCGCCCCCAGTCTGAGCTCCTCTGTGTGGGGCACCTGCAGCGCTATTCTCCCCACTGTCAGCCTCGCTGGTGCCATGTTAGCTTTTTAGTACTGTGGATTTAGAGCAAGTCTTGAAGTTGAGTTATTTATAGAAATATGAAAGTGTTATTCTATTTCAAGGTTGTTCTGGTCACTGTGAGGCCCTTGCCTGTTTCCATACAGATTTTGGAGTCCGGGTCTTGGACAAGGACTGTCTTCTGTTGACTTGGGTGTTTCCTAATCCCTTGTTACTAGGACTTGCAGTGTTTGATGAATATATCTTTTATTATCTTTTGTCAAAATTTGGCTCTGTTATTTCCTATGTTATGACATCTTTAATTTCGACTTCTAATTGTCGATTAATAATATTAAGACATCAATTGACTTTCCTGTATATTAATCCTATAACCAATAGACTTAGTAATATTCTTATAAGTTCTGCAGAAGTTTAAAAATAGACTCAATCAGACTATCACACATTGTTTGAACAAAGACAGTAATACCTTTCCTTGTTCACGCAGAGGTCTTATTTTCCTCTTTTTGCTTTGCACAACTGAGAATTCCCAGTGCAACAATGAAGACGTGAGAGTGGGTGCCTGGTCCCGTGTCTGTGCATTTCCTGCAGGCGGGGCTCTGCCCGTCAAGGCTCCCTCCATTACTAGTTTTGATTCTTTTCTCATTTCACCTATTTTTTTTTTTTTTAAATTTTGAGACAGGGTTTCTCTCTGTAGCCGTGGTTGTCCTGGAACTCTGCAGATCCACCTGCCTCTGCCTCCAGAGTGCTGGGATTAAAGGTGTGTGCTGCTACAGTCTAGATGGACATTTTAAAAAATGATTTACTGTGCGTTTCCCTGAGTATTCAGAGTACATGACTGTCTCCTTAGGTCAATATGGTCAGTCACTCACTTTAACTGCTGTCTTAGTGCATTCCCGCTGCTGTGATCAAACACCCTGACAAAAGCAAATCAAGGAGAGGATTCTGTTTGGTTTCTAATCCCGGGTTACGGCCCATCACTGGGGGAACTGATTGGGAACAGAGAGAGAATGAACGCTTGCATGCTTACTACTCAGTTCAGTCTCCGTTCTTACACAGTACAGGACTCAACCCCTGAGAACGATGCTGCACAAAGTGGGCTGTGCTGTCCCACATCAATCAATGTAAGCAAGACAACCCCCCTTACAGACACGCCCACAGGCCAACCTGATCTAGACACTCCCTCACTGAGATTCCTCCCAGTTGATTTTAGACCAGTGGTTCTCAGCCTTCCTAATGTTCCAACCTTTAATACAGTTTCTTATGTTGTGTTGATTCCCAACCACGACATTATTTTTCTGCTACTTCATAACTATAATTTTGTTACTTATGAGTCATAATGTAAATATCTGATATGCAGGATACAGGAAATGTGACCCCAGGATACAGGTTGTGAGCCACAGGCAGAGAACCACTATTTTAGATTGTCAAATCGACAATTAAAACTCACCTTCACAGCTATTAAACACCTTTACAACCCTGAAGGATTTCTATCGGAGAAGGAGGAAGGGAGGGAGGGAAGAAGGGAGGGAGGAGAGACAGTGAATGTGGAAGGCTGGCCTGCGTCAGCCTGGAGCCCACTAACTGGACAGAGCTCCAGTTCCGCCCCTCTGTGCTGAGTGCTACAGATGCACTCAGCTTTTATGTGGGGGCTGGGGTCAAATTCATGTCTCCATGCTTTCACGGCAAGCACTCTGGCGATTGAGCAGCATCCTCAGCCTACATACTGATGTTCTTCTGAATTTTCTACACATGACTTTTGTATCTATAGTCACGAGGTCTACAGTTGTCTTGTGTTGTTTGCCTCGTTTGTGTTTTGGTACCAGAGTGTTACTGATCTCATGAAATGACACAGAAAGGGGGTGCTGCTACCCATATGCCTCTTCCTTAATGTTTGGAAGAGTTCTCCATGGAAACCATCTGGATTTGTGGTGTTCTCTAATAGACATAAAGCTACTGAGATCATCTGTTTCTCCTTCCGAAGTCATCCAGGTCAGTCAGGAACAAGCCTGTTTGTCAAGGTCATTCCAATGTTTACCTCCCATCCTTTCAGAATCACCAGTGGTATCAACTGCTGTTCCAGATTCTAGAACCTTCTTTCTGTGTATCCTTCCCAGTCTGGGTAAAGACTCCTCAATTTTACCACTGTGTTTAGAGCAGCAGTATAGGTTCTCAACAGGAATTGACCGTTTTTTCACTGTCCTGCCTCTTTCTGAGGCTCCCTCTTTCCTAATGTATGCAGCCAGGGAGCCCCAGCATTGCTTAGCTGTGTTTCAAAGACTTCAGTTTTGTTTGATTAAAAAAATATTTTTTAAAGACTTCCTCTTTTTGAGGGCAGCCTGGGCTATGTACTGAGTCCCAGGCTACCTCGTAAGACTCAGCATCAAAACAAACAAACAAGCAAAAAACATTCTTCTTTGAAAAGCTTATTAAAATTACACTTCATATTTTAACATAAAGGTTCACAGAGCTAGAATTACACGTATATCATATTAAATTATACATATTTATAAAACTAGATAAATGTGTTACTTACAATATATATTATAATATATATTACATGTTTATTGTACACATTTTCTACTTTAATGTTTATTTGGAGACGACAGCTTAGTAAAGTGCTAGCTACCACACAGGCATGAGGACCTGAGTTCAGGCCCCAGCACTCACACAAGGATCTGGGTGTGACGCTGTGCATGTGTGACCCCAGCACACACCACACAGGGGTGTGTGTGTGAGGATCCTGGGGCTTGCCGGCCAGCTAGTACAGCCAATCAGTGAGCTTCCGGGTTAGTGAGCGATGACAGCGACAGAAAAAAAAAAAAAAAACACCTGAAGTCGACGTCTGGCCTCTGCATGCTTGCACACATACACACACTGATTTAGAGTGCCACCCATGGCAGCTAAGAGCACACTGTGTCATCTAATGTCTCTAACTGGCTACAGTGTGCTCAGCCTGGGATGGGGCCTGTCACTGGAGAAGGCACACCCTAGTCGGGGATCCAGTCAGCGGACAGTGTTCCATCTTTTCTTCACTTACTGATTCCTTTCTTCTACTTATTCTGTTCACTACCGAGTCAACACTCAAGCCTCCAACTGTAATCCTGGCTCTGATAGGGAGCTACACTCCTACCCTATATGTTCTCTCCATGGGCTCTCCTTTGGTATTAGAGACTTTCTTGACCACACAACACTGGCTATGACCCTGCCCAGTAGCCTTCTGTGGCTCCGCGGCAGCCTGGCATAGCCTTTCCTAGCTGTAACTTCCAACCTATTAGTGTCTATTAAAAATCTACTCTCTTTTAGGCAGCACGCAGTTTTCCTTACTTCTAACCTAGTCTGGAACCTCCTGCATTGGTTACCTTTCTTACTGTTGTGCCGTGAGGCCTAAGGGAGGAAGAGATAACCGGCTGGCCAGGGAAGCCCACTGTGGAGGGGAGGGCTGGCTGTTTGAAGACAGAAAAGAGAGCTCAGCTGGCTTTCTCCTCACCCTTCTTTGTTGGGACTCCTCTAGATCACACTGCAGCCAACATTAAGGGAAGGTTTTTCTCCCCGAGTTACTCCGTTTTAGAAATATGTTTGAAGATACAGTCAAAGATGAGCCTCACCATTGTCCTGGGTGTTTCTGTTGTTTGGGAAGGCACTGGCTGTCCTGGAACTATGTATATAGATAAAGATCTACCTGCCTCTGCCTTTCAAGTGCAGGGATTAACATTGTCTGCCACCACTCCTGGCTCTAGGTATTTCTTAATCCAATTAAGCTGCTCATCAGATTTAGCCATGCATTTCTCCTTTGCTTTAACTGTGGTGTTGTGCATGCCTGAGCTACTGATCTAGTACAGCTCACCTTTGCCTGAATGTCTGGTCATTCTCCTCCCTTACTTTCTTGGTATTATGTATGTGTGCATTAAGATCTCATATTATCTTCCCTGGGCTGTTGTGTTGGATAGTTTTATGTCAACTTGACACAAGCTAAAGTCATCTGAGAGGAGGGAACCTCAATTATGGAAATGCTTCCATAAGATCAGCTGCGGGCAAGCCTGTAGGGCATTTTTCTTAATTAGTGATTGATGGGGGAGGGCCATCCCTGATTTGATGGTTCTGGGCTCCTTAAGAAGCAAGCTGAGCAAGCCATGATGAGTAGACAGCACCTCTCCATGGCCTCTGCATCGGCTCCTGCCTCCAGGTTCCTGCCCTGCTTGAGTTCCTGGCCTACCCTCCTTCACTGATGTAGGCAGTAAGCCAAGTAAACCCTTTCCCCCACATCTTACTTTTGGTCATGGTGTTCCATCACAGCAATAGTAACCCTAATAAGACAGATGTCTTTAATCCTTGTAGTATCTAAAGGTTATTTACGGAATGTTACGTTTCTTTTGGGAGCACTAGGAATCAAGGTCAGGGCCTCAACCCCTGAGCAAGCCCAGTTCAACACCTTTACGACTCCACATGCAGGTGACACAGACCAAAGTGTGAGAACCAAGCAGGAGGACCCCTCTAATCTCTCTTCTTCCATCCATGGGAGTTACCAGGAGTTCTACTCCCATCAGCTGTAATTTTCAGGATACACTGTTAGGAATGCTCAGACGACTGTCTCTCTAAATGATTTCAATGTCAAGGGAAGGAAACCCCAGCCGTCCATGCAGCGCTCACCCTGGGCCTCCTCCCACTGTCCCGGTGCTCCAGTCTGGTGGCCAGGGGTCTTCTCAGTGTGCCTTTGCATCTCTGGTTTGCCTCCATCCTCCAGACACCAGTTTTCTTCAGAGCTCAGAGGATGTTGCCCATGGTCAGCTTTTTCTAGCCTCATACCTTGGCCTGAGGTGTGCTATGGCCTAGGCTTTGCCCAGGCTGCCTTTCCTTACTGGCTGCACCGCTGCAGCCATTTGGTCATTTCCAGAGGTGGGGTGTGCTGAGCTGACTGACCTGTGGTTTACAGTTTTCACTGCAAATGGAAGACTTGCAGTCATTACTTTCTCAAGTATTTCTATGTCCTCAGGGTCAAAGACGACAGGGGGAGCCTCCTGCCGCGCGGCCCCATGAGCGTCCCCTCCCATCACCGCTTTCTCCTGTGGGGCTGAGCCCACCGCTGACCACCCCGAGTTTCCCGTGTCACATGCTGCCACATGGCCCCATGAGCGTCCCCTTCCCATCACCGCCTTCTCCTGTGGGGCTGAGCCGCACGGCCCCATGAGCGTCCCCTTCCCATCACCGCTTTCTCCTGTGAGGCTGAGCCCACTGCTGACCACCCCGAGTTTCCCGTGCCACATGCTGCTGCTCTCATTTCCAGACCTTTGCCTGGTGACTTTTCTGATGTGTGGAACCGATGCCCGCCTCTGTCCTATGTGCTTGTCTGCCAGGCCTGACATCGGCAACAGCTTTGAACACATTTCCACGGATCGACTTTCTTCTCATTATAGGTCTTATTTCCTGGTTTGTCACCGGCCTGGTCATTTGACAACAGTGTTAAAGGTGGCGTAACAAGGCATAGGGAGAGACTCTGAGCAACCTGAGGAGGTCCTCCCTGTCCTGAGCCAGCTTCCCTGTGGGGTCCTTGTGATATATGTTCAAAGGGAACGTAACTCTTTATAGTGTTCTTTGTAGGATCACCTGCTTTCCTTCTGCCCGCACTTTTTTCTTTTTTCCCCAAGATTTTTTATTATTTGTGTCTGTGTGCACACATAAATTGTCATATGTATGTGGGAGGCCAGAGGAGTGTATGCGATCCCTTGAAGCTGGAGTGACAGGTGGTTGTGAGCTATTTAATATGGGTGCTGGGAACAGAAAAGTTGGGTCTTTTTGAAGAGCAGCCATCTATTGAGCTCCAAACCCACCATAAGGACTGGATGACTTCTGCCCTGTGCTTGGCTCTCTAGGAGAGCGCCACACAGCAGTGTTCTGCAGCCATAGAGAGAGGAGAGTCCTGATGCGCTTTTAGCAGAGTCCAGCCTGAGCAGGCATTATCCTTCCCTCCAAAACGGGGTGGCTGCAGCATCACGGTGATGAGCACTGGCAACAGGCTTGTCTATAGCCACAGTCTACCAGACCTGGGAATGCCATGTGTTATAGGCCACAGGGCATCTCACCTGGGGACTATTATGTACTGACGACCCATAGGTCACGTCATCTGTAGAGTGCTATGGACTATGGACCCTCACAGTGGCAAACCTGGAATAGCTGGGGTCCTTTGAGTTTGGCAGGCAGTATGTGCCACTTGAGCAGGGGGCAATTAGAAGGCAAGGCCAGATGTGAGGAGGGAGGAGTGGCTGCTTTGGCCCGCTTGGTATTTTTGTCTCTGGGAATTATGGCCAAGGTCATTCGAAGAAGGGAAGATAACGGGAAACTTTCATAACGCCCCAGCCAGATGACCGCTGTTAGATAAACAGGTGCTCAAGCTGGCTAGGAAATTAACTCACAGGGTGGTCCCTGGCACCCACAGGCAGTGCGAGAACATTGCAGGAAGGGCCTTTCCAGCTAAGTCTGGTACCATGCACACAGCCGTCAGCATGGTGCAAATGTGAATCAAGGCTGTGCGTCTGCTCAAAATGCTGTAGCGTTTGTGCTCACAGCAAAGTGCAGCCTCTGGGGCAAAGAAACCATTGTGCCCAGGAGAGAAATTCGAACTGAGAGTAGCGGAAACACCGTTCTCCACCCACTGGAGCATGGTGGCCAACTGTAACTTCAGTGACCACATCATGGGAAGCACTGTTAAGAAAATGCTACCAGCTTTCAGATCTGACTCTTCCTAAGACTTCAAATGGAGGTATATTTACCTTTAGGCACAAAAATACTGGAAACGAACCAACAAACCCCAAACTGGTAACCATTATAACTAAACTGGTCCACAGGGTTCATGCAGCACTAGCAGAAGCGAGCAGCTAGAAGAGGCCACTCTCCACGTCTCAGAGTCACAGTGACAGACCCATGCTCTGTGACCATTTCTGCCCTTGCTGCTTTGCTCTGGCTTTGCTTCACGGCAGACTCCCAGGAGCCTTTCCATGTGACTCCACAGCCAGATACCAAGTACTATTGCCAATGCTAAGCATGCTGACATAGAGATGAAGATCATGGGGTAGAAGGGAAGGCATTCCAAAGTGAGTTCCTTTGCTTATGTAACTTGGCCCTTCAGGGAATCGGAATACAGGGGAAAGAGAAATGGTCAAAAAGTACGGGCTCTGTGAGCCACAAAGACAAGCTTCCGGTTCATCAAGCACAAACCTCAGCGACACAGGGAGACAAACGCGACCCTGGTAAGCTGCCCTCTGAAGGGCCCCTTTCACTGAAACTCACAAAGAAGCTTTCCAGGTCCTGGTCCTGGTGCTGGAGGTGGACACCCCAGGGGAGTGAGGAGGGGGTGCTTGAACAAACGGGCGGCAGGATTCACCTCAGCCCTTTAACTCCTACACCCAGCACCGGGGCCAAGACAGACAGAATGGTGACTACGTGGCTGAGATATGTAATATCTGGTTATTATAGAGCATGCAGGAGCACACCCACCAGTCAGCAAGTGCAGAGCACAAGGCCACAAGAGGTAAGTTCATCCCTGGAGGAGCCACAGTGGGAGCCATGACTCAGCAACAGCATGGCAACTGTTCAGCAGGGCACTGGGGTCCTGGCTAGGCCACAGCCCAGAAAAACCAGGGCCTGTGATTGAGGGAGATGCACTAGGCTGGCTGGTGGTCTATGGAGATAGTCCGAGAGCCTATAGGGACATCTCAGAACTGATAAGTAACCAGCTGTTTGCTGCACAAGGTGAGGAAGCAAACGTCAGTAAAGTCCCAAGGCTCAGCCATACAGAGAGCAGGCAATGGGGACAGGCTGTAAGAGAAGCAAATGTGCTTTCCTTTAAAAAAAAAAAAAAAAGCCCACATACAGCCTGGCACCACACGGAAGCTGACCATGAGCTCATCAGGAAGACAAGCATCAGGGCTAGCACAGTGCCCAGCTGAGTCTGAAGCTGAGTGTGGGAGGGGCTAGAAGGAGCCCCCAGGGATCTGCAGTTAGAAACGCCTGGGCCAAAGGAGTGACGAGAGAAAGTGACTGTGTGGAGTGGCATGCTGGCAGGACGGATAGTGGGTACAGTGTAGGATGTGGCCAGATGTTGGTGGGGAAAAGTGGCACAAAGAATACGGCTGAACAAGGTCCAGGGTGGAGGGTGGACAGTGGACCTCAGTGGAGCAGAACAAGGAGAAGCCCAGGTCTCAGCTTTGATCAGAAATAAAGAGCCCCTGGGGAGAGGCTAGGGATGTGGCTCAGCTGGCAGAAGGATGGCTTTCCTTGTGTGCAGGAAACCCTGGGTTCTATTCCCATCACCGCGCACACCTATAATCCCGGCACCTGGGAGACAGAGCAGGAGATCAGGAAGTCAAGGTTATCTATCCTTGGCCACCTACTCTATTCTCCACGGGCTCAGAGGAAGAAGACAAACAGCCTCTGACACTGCAAACCAGGACCTCCCTTTCCTGACCTGCAGTAACTCTGTTGTCTCACAATCAGATCCACACCCAGGCTCAGGCCACCACTCTGCCTGTCACGAGTCAGAAACATGTCAACACTCATTCCTGTGTTTTCCACACGACACACTCATTCCCGTGTTTTGCACACGTTCTGAGCTGCAGAGTCCCATCCGTTTCATGAGACTGAGGTAGGAACACGGTTTTTCCTACACAGTCCTTGTGAGTGTTTCACACATGAACACACCCATGACGATAGGCACAGAAGTCAGCTGGAATCAAGCTGCAAACAGACTTGATTCTTCTAGACCAGTGGTTCTCAGCCTTCCTAACGCTGCAACCCTTTAACACAGTTCCTCATGTTGTGGTGACCCCCAACCATAAAATTATTTCTGTTGCTACTTCATAACTGTAATTTTGCTACTGTTATGAATCATAATGTAAATACCTGTGTTTTCTGGTTGTCCTAGGTGACCCCTGTGAAAGGGTCTTTCAACCCCTTCCCCCAAAGGGTTCTTGACCCACAGATCTGTTCTAGGCCATCTCAAAAGCAAGCAGATAAGCAAAGTTGATGAAAGTTAACGCCTCTTCACCTCCCTCCTCGCCAGCCAGCCCCTCAAGCAGCCTGAACACATATCAGTGCCCTTTGTTCTCCATGGTCCCTGCCATGCTAGTTCCAACCTCATCTGGGAACCACAGTGTGTGCCTTCTGGAGTGCGGACTGAAACAATGAAGGTCTTCCCCGGACATCCACAACCCTGCAGAGGGTGGCGTTTGTTTTTGATGCCAGCACATCTGGAACCTCCTCTGAGTTTGTCCTTGCCTGGTACTGCCTAGAAGGAGTTTCCACAGGCTCTGCCTAGGTACCCGGCACCTGCTCCATATTTGCACCCAAGGACCTCACAGGCCATGGCCACTAGCTGGGATGAATCCGAGTGCTCAGGGTAGCCTGTCTTCTGCTACAGCTCTACCACCAGGCAGACTAGAGGGGTTTGGATGAGATGTTGCCTCTCTTGGCTACTGGTGGAGCTGGAAATGGGCTCTCCTCATGGCCCATCTTCTGCACCCACCTCAAACCCTCTCCTTCAGGGAGGACCTTCTTCCCCGTCCCCTCTTCCTATGAGCTACTTCACACTCAACCTGTTTCACAAACCAGAGTTCTCCGCCCCACAGCCTGCTAAACACAGCTGGGGCTTCATCCTCTGCCCTCCTCACAGTCCTCTGGACCTTTCTCCTGCCCCTTGCTTGCTTGACGTGTCAGCATCCAGCCCTTTGTCACATGCAGAGTCCCTGGGCTGGCTGACCACATCATATCACGCTCATGGTCAGTGACTCCCACTCCTATATGGTGCAACTTTGGCCCCACAATGTTTTCTTTTTTAAAGCTGTCTGTGCCTGTGTCCCCGAAGGGTAGTGAGTCTTCTGAGGTCAAGGATAGGGACCACTAACCTCTTTGTCACCTGCAGACCTTAGCACAAAGCTCTGGGTATAGGGCCCCACCAAATTTTTGTGGAGAAGACAAATGGCTGCAGGGCCAGGGTTTGTAAGGAGCTGTGGATGATACACCTGGAAAGTCCTGCCAAGGCTACAGGCAGGATGGGTACAGACAGAAGAGTCGTGGGCTGGGCTTTGAGGCCAGTGCTAGCATGTTAAGAAACAAGGAAAGAAGGGTGTGGCAGGACAGGGCTGTGGTGAGGAGGCAGGTATGGGTCCAGGGCCACTTGCTGCCATTGTCAGAAACACAGGAAAGGGGCTGAAGAATGGTCATGGTACAGTCAGAGTGCAGGTGACAGGGACACACAGAAGACAGACAAGCGATGGAGCAGCTGGCAGAGACTTGGGCAGGTTTTGGTTGGGGGAAGATTAGGAGAGGAGGAGGACAGTCACAGACTGAAGGCGTGCAGTCTGGAAGAACAGGAGGAAGCACAGGGATGGCTGGCCCCACCTAGACCTGGGGCCTCTCAGGTGAGGTAGCTCAAGGTCCACAGGCAGAGCCCTGTGGGCTGAGTAGAAGTTACTCACACTGTCCACAGCGAGGATTTTGGCCCAGATGAAGACAAGGAGTGGCCGCAGCTCTCGGGCTGAACTCTGGAGCAGCTTCAGCACATAGGGGAAGATGCCCACCGACAGGGCCTGGAGGTAAAAGACAGCGTCAGCACGGCCCAGTGACCCCTTTCTAGTCACGACGATTTGCCTCACGTTACTCCTCAGGTTGCGAGCATTCCTGGCCCCCCCTCTTTAGGACCAAGCTTGGAGGAACCACTGTTCAATTCTTCCGCTCAACTTTAGACTTTTCTCTTTCTTTCTTCAAATGTTGTTCTTCCTATTTTTAGGCTTTTTGCCTTCCTCCCTCACTGTTAGCCTGCAATCCATCACTCTGTTGATAATATCTAATAATGACATGTGAGGTTGCTAACCGGTCACCCCACAGCGCTGAGGCAGACCTTACGTAGGCGATTTCACTGTGTGCCACTGACAATGGGCAGCTGCTGTCCATAATGTGATACAACCAATTCATATGAAGTATCTAACTTTTCTATCAGTATTGGCTTAAACTTCATCTATTTAATTTATTGTAAGTGTGTGTATGTGTGTACATTTGTATGTTGGAACACTTTTTGTGTGCATAGCAAGCCAAACAGAGGTTGTCTTGGGGAGTTTTCCTCTACCATCTCACCTTATTTTCTGAGATGGTTTTGTCTTAAACCTGGCCAATGATCTCCAGGGACCATCAGCCTGCCCCTGCCTTCCCCAGTGCTGGAGTTACAGACGCAGGCCGCTGCACCAGCTTCTCTCTCTCTCTCTCTCTCTCTCTCTCTCTCACACACACACACACACACACACACACACACAAACACACACACTCCCCTTTTCCATAGGTCCCGTGTATCTGAACTCAGGTCCTTATGCTTGCTCACAGGCACTTTACCCATGGAAACGTCTTTTTAGCCCTAAACCTTTACTTGCAAAAACAGCCCAATAAGCTCTCCACACTGCAGAAGGCTGAAGGCTCTAAGGCTCTTTTGGTCTGTAGTTACCCCAGCTCTTTTGGTCTGCAGGTTACCCCAGCTCTCTTTGGTTTCCTTATGGCTTATTTGCTAGAAACATGGATCACTATTTGGTTCTACTTCAGTTTTGCAGAATGAGGACCCAGAAGAATTGTATGTGGAAGTTTCCTGTCCTGATCACCTGCTCCCAAATAACCACACAGAGGCTTTATATTGATTACAAATGCTTGGCCGACAGCTCAGCTTGTTACTAACTAGCTCTAACAACTTAACCCACTTCTGTTCATCTATGTGCTGCCCTGAGGCTCGTGGCTTCTACCTCTGTCCCATTTTGTGTATCCAACTCGTGCTCCATGCTGACTCTGCCCTTCTTCCTCCTGGCATTCTCCTTGTCTGGCTCCCTGCCTAACCTTATCCTGTTCATCTATTGGCCTGTCAGCTTGTTTATTAAACCAGTCACAGTGACAATTCTTCACAGTGACAAAGGGATTATTCCACAGCAAAGAATGGTTCAGAACTATACCTAAATCACCTGCAGACAATGTGAGGGTGTGGGCTTCATGGGAGGAAAAAGGCCATGGAGGGTACATGCCCCCTGCCTGTGGCTCCTGGCTTCTGGAAAGTCTAACAATGATGGGGACCAATGGCAAAAGCCCCAAACCACCAGGGAGAGAGGTGCTCACCCAGGCTTACATGACTTTTGCTGGTTCTGGTTTGGAGTTTACAGAGTATCTCATTGGGCCTAATCTTTGCCTCCCATCCCCCAAGTAAGGCAGAAAGCACGCACCAAGCTCACTGCCCAGGGACCCAAGTCCAAAAAGCGTCCCAACAAGTCCAAGGCCCTCAGCCGGTGCACCTGGCTTAGCAGCACCTGGAAAAGCAAGAAAGATATTGAACCATAACAAAATGACACTGATTACCACCTGTCTAAGAAAGCTCCGGTGTGAGCTGGCAGCCCAGGAGGGGTCTGACAAGACAACTTCCCCATGTCCGATGATTCTTTCTTCTAGCTCAGATGCTGCCATGTAGTTCGTGCTTTAGACAGGCTGTAAAAACACTTCTTCATTACCCAAGTAAAATATGCTGCCTGCAAGGTCCACTGTGCTCAACAGGACCAGCACTGGGGCACTGTTCTCTATGCACACCCTTGCCAAGCTGAGTGAGTCTGAACCAGGCGACACATTCCATTCCTACTTCCTTTCTCAACTGATGATGATATGTGGTGAGGATGGCACCCCATCCTCAGATGCCCATGGCCGTGTCTCTCCCAAGGGCAGTACAGCATGTCCTCTGTATGAATGTCTAGTTTGTTAGAACGGTTCCCCCAATGCTAGCTATCACAATGCTATGACAATACCCTAATCTGCAATCTTTGCACAGTTTCATAACTTTTTTTTTCTCCTGAGGATAAATCTGAGAAGTAAAATTATAGGTTATAACATCTACATGACATTACCACAGTGCCCTCGACTAACTACCTCTGTCTTCTAACAAGAGGCAGCACCGCGATACCCACTGGTGAAGCACCCGACATCTCTTTGTTCTGATTTATTAATGCTCAGTACAAGGTCAAAAACACCCTAGGAACAAAGTCTGCTAACAGTGACTGCTCATGGGCAACACCGTTCACTGATGTCCTATGTGACAACAGGAATCATCACTGGAGACTATGGGAACAATGTCAAATACTACTTGGCTTTTCTCCCTCAAATAGCACTGTTTCTTTTATTGATTTATAGCTTTAAAAAGCTGAGGTCCAACATGAATTAAAATTATTTTAAAAATATAAATGATTGGCTTTTTAGGATGTGTATTTGTACTTCAAAAAATTAGAAAGGGTGGTGGTGGGGCGCTAAGATTTGGCTTGGCAGTTAAGAGCACCAGCTGCTCTTGCAGAAGACCTGGGTTCAATTCCAAGAACCTACATGGTGGTTCACAACCATCTGCAACTCTAGTTCCAAAAGATCTGATAGCCTCTTCTGGCCTCTGTGGGCAGTGTGCATGTTACATAGACATGTATGCTGGCAAAACACCCAGGCACATAAAATAAATAAACCTTCTCTTAAAAATTAAAAAATAACCAAGAACCAAACTCCTGTTTCACACCATCACAGATGACCGAGATGGAGCAGGTTCTGGGCTCCTGTCCCTCTGTGGCATGTGGGTCTAAAGGGCAGACGTGCCTGCAAGAACTCCAGGTAGAACAGGGTCTGTCAAGATGACCCACGTTTGTTTCATGGTGCCTGAGACATGAAGAGAAACTGAGGCTCTGGGGGACAAGGACCTCCCTCTCGTAGGGGACAGACAACATACGGTAGAAGCCTGGTTCCTGACACAGCCCCGCACTTCCAGGCCAGGACTGTATTTAACATAAGATACACTGGCAGCAAACAAACTCTGGGTGAAACGCTCAGGATTTTGTAGCAGCCATGTAAGAGGGTAACTCTGTCCCGTGAATTCATTCTTGCCTTTCTTGTTTAATGTTGACTTTCTTTCTTCTGTCTGGGGTGCCTCAGCCCACCCACCCAGAGGCAGGGATGGTAGTCATGGAGGGTCCCTGGCAATTAGAAAGGCCCACGCTTTGGGACTGCTTTTTTTTTTTAATTTATTTATTATGTATATAGTGTTCTGGGCACCAGATCTCATTATAGATGGGTGTGAGCCATCATATGGTTTCTGGGAATTGAACTCAGGACCTCCAGAACATCAGTCAGTTCTCTTAACCTCTGAGCCATCTTTCCAGCCCGGGACTGCTTTTTGAAAGCTGACAGTGGCCACAGATATCAATTGTGCCAATTTGGAGGAAGTAGCAGTTAAAAAAAATTCTCTCCTTTCTGTTGATTCCATTCTTAAAAGGCAGAAAGGTGCTGAGGCCAGTGGGCGAGGCCCAGGTCCATGTTACTGTTTCTCTCGGCGCTCCTACACACCATCAGCTAATGCCTCTCAGCTACTGTGTGGGAGAAATTCACTCTGGCTTTATGGGAGTGGCAGGCACCTGAAGAGAATCGATGCAGCCTGGATTATGACACTTTCTCCCTTCCTAATGTCTCTAGCCCTGCCAAGGCGCTGGAGGATAACTTGTGAAAAGCCAGTTCTAGCTTTGGAAAAATAAAGGCTTTCAGGGCAAAGCAAGGAAAGTAAGCAAGAGTGAGGCCAGGGTGGGCCTCATGGAGCCGGAACTCCTTCTGACTCCTGCCTTTACCTTCTTGTCTTTTCCTTTCCTAGCTCTGTTCATCAGGGCTCCCTGAGTCAGGCTGGGCCTGGCCGGGAGACAGAGCCCTGCGCCTGGTGGAGGACCCACTGCTTACATTTTCCTAACGACCACATGGACAATGGCTAACGCTCTTCCCGTAGCTATTTCCCCATGTCTGGCATCAGATGGGCTCTAGAGGTCTCCCCTTTCCCTGAGAGAGTGTAGGCTGCAAATGGAATGAGTCGATAAAGCCATTTACAAAAGGATTGTTTGCCAGACCCCAAAGAACTGGATTAACGCCTGGCACTGCAGCCCTGCTGTGGGGAGGACGTTTACTCTGCTCTGTTGCCACAGTAAGAGGCAGGTTGGAGAGAGCCGTGTGGTGACCCAGGTGACCTGAGAGGAGCCCCCAGCACTGCTGCCATTTCCTGGAGTCAGGTGGGCACCTCAGCGATCCAGGCTTTGTCCTGCGACTGTTACTGTTGCTGTTGTTACTCTGGAAAACATTTGCTATATAGCTTACAGATCACTTTGCAATCCCAGGACAGTCTTAAAACTAATCAAGACATACATGAGAGGAGCAGTGATAATTGTTTTCATAATGTCAGAGGAGAAGTAACAACACAATTACCTCCGGGTTGACCCATGTCCTTCAGAAGGAACAGACTATGGTCACCATTTCACATGTACATGCACTCTCCTTTCTTGCCTCTTTCCTGCTGGCTGGGATTCCTGGGGCTCTAGATGGGGTCTGTGAGCCACTGAGGCTGCTAGGCTGGCTGCTCTGTGGGAGAAACTCTGGGCAGGAAGGTCCACTGTGTTCTATGGGGGAGATTTTTGAGCTACAGTTGCTCTGAGCATTTGGCCCAGTGAAGATGGATGGTTGTCCGTCACAATGTGGTTAGCAGCCCTAATGAGCAAGCACAAGCCCTTCTTGGAAGGAAGCAAGGCCAATGTTCTTGGACAGGTGGAAATCAGACCCACAGCGCATTTTATAGAGGGAAGTAATTCGGTAAGAGCTCTGGAGAGTGATGGCCCTATCACTGGCCCTTGGCAAGGTCTGTCCCTCCCACCTGGAGGGCAGCCTGTCCTCTATCCCTCCAGGTTCCCTACCCTTCCAAGCTGGTGCCCTCTCCTGACAGAGCTGCCCCTCCCCCGCTACGTGATAAGTAATATTTTCTGGCATCTATAGTAAGTCACAAGTCCTCGGTGTCTGGTCTGGCTTTTCTTAGTCACAACCCAGCTCACCAGTTTCTCCCACAAACACGCATTTAATAAAACACAAAGTTGGTGACCTGTTATCCTCCCACCTGAGATGACAAATTCACTATTCATATTCCTATCCCATGCCATTTTAGTAACCAAAAGTCAGCAAGCAGTAAATGGGTTCCCCACAACCAGACCAGTTTGCATGTGAATGACAGACACACCCAGAAGGTACTCTTTCTTACGGGTCTCCATCAAGGGAAGGCTGATGGCCCTGGCCTGTTTGTGAGGCTTTGGTGCTGGTTAGGAGAACGAGTGCTGTGGCCCAGTTAGGATTTGCTTGGTGGCCTCACCCTTCTCTCACAGGACAAATTTGTATCTCATGTCCTTCCAAACAGAAGAAGATAGTGATGCCAAGAGCCTGCCCCAAAGCAAAGCTCATTGGCAGCAGCATTTCATCAATTCCTGACTCGTAAACAGGAGGTGGGGGGGCATAGTGATCTATCTCAGTTTACATTTAATTGGGAGAGGAAGAAGGGAATTCAATGGCTTTGCCAAGAAAAGGCCACTGGGAGTAAGTAAGCATCTACTGACTTCAGATCAGATGTGAGGCACTGATAGGCCATCTGACTGAAGCACAGCCCCCGTGGGGGACCCCTACTGCCCAGACTCTCTTGTGCCTAGGATGCACATGCTTTCCTCCCATGGGACAGATGCCTCAGACAGTCTAGGCCTGTGGGAAGTGACTGACCTGTAGGACAATGGGCAGCTGCTCTGGGGGGCTTCTGTTTTCCACACCCATTGTGAGCCACACCTGGAATGCGGTCAGCTGCTCAGCGAAGAACGGGCTATGCTGTGGGAGAAGCAAAGAGCTGGTCAGTGAGGCCGTTCCCTTACACCTCCTTCCCCCAGTCCTGACAAGGCAGTGGCCATGAGGGGCAGAGCTGGTGGGAGCAGGCCTTACAGGCTTTGTCAACAGCCTGGGTCTTGCGGCCTGGGCACTTGGGTGACATGTTCCTGTCAGAGGCAACCTGGTGACCAGAGGAAGCCTGGGTGCACAGAGCACATGTGTTGTCTACCACGCCCCTGAGCAGAGACACACGAGCAGTTGCCTCTTAGTCAGAGAGACGAATCTATAGCTATTGGCACAGATTTAATTTCTTCTTTTAAAAGATGTTTTAATTATGCATGTGTCTGTGTGTGTGTTCATGTGAATGTTGGCACCTATGGAGGTCACTGGATCTCCTGAGCTCCAGTCACAGGCAGCTGTGAGCCACCCAATGCTGGCATTAGGAATTGGCCCCAAGTCTTCTCCAAGAGCAACACATGCTATTTGCAAGAACACTAGGCATCGTAACCACCGAGCCATCTCTCTAGCACCACCGCCCCTTTATTACAGCATTACTATGAATATTATTCTGAAGGACAGGGTCTCTCTGTACCTACACTAGCCTGGAGCTCACGTGTGCCTCCTCAGGTTCCTGAGAGATGAAATTACAGGTGTGCAACATAACATTTGGCCGGGTTATTTTTGGAAGTTGAGCTACAGAGAAGGGACCCAAGATGGAATCGGGCTTCTAACACTTAGAAGTCAAGGAGACAGGTGGAACCTGCCAAGAAAGTTGTGAAGAAAATGGTCTTGGGGAGAAAGCAAGACCATGTGGAGCTCAGGAAGCCAGGCCAGTGATGCGCTCAGCAGTGTTGAACCTGAGACTATGATCCATCTGTGGATCTCCTTCAGAGACACAGAGGCCATCCTAAATATTAAGAACACAGCAAAGCACAGCTGGAGTGAACAAAAAAGACAGGAGAAAGGACGGAGAAGAGGGAAGCCAGTGCAGACACACTGTGGGGAAGGAGAGACATGGGCTGAGTGTGGTGGAAGAACAGGCCGAGGAGGGAGGACGGCGGAAGCTGCTGGAGAAGGACTGACAGTGGAGTGGGGGGCATGATGGGAGGGCTGACGCTGCAGGGGAAGAGAAGGGGAGGGCATGCTGCAAGGCCGTGCTGGGCTGGAGGTGAGAAGCTGGTGCTCTCTTCTCTGCCCTTGTTTCTGAGGAGAAACCTGTGAGGGAGAAGGAGCTGAGGACACGTATGTAGTTATATGCTGTGCTGTAGCTTCTCAGGCCCTGCCGAAGGACAGCTGCATGGGTGTGGGATGAGGAGACAAAGGGGCAAAGGCAGCACAGCATAAGCGTCAATGACCCAGCCCTAACCGTGGAGTAGGGCTTGGGCCTTCTGGCTAGCATGAAAGCTAATGGAGTCAGAGTCCTGGAGGACCACTAGAGAGGCTGGCAGGGAGTCACCAAGGTCTCTTTGTCCCCACACTAGGGCTACCAGCAATGACGTGCAACCCACAGGAAAGGGGTGGCTTGGGAAAGACGGAGGACAACAGGATTGGAAGAGACTGGGAAGCAAGAGGCCAGCAGCCAGTACAATCTTCCGTTCTAAGAATCACCTCACTGCCATAAAGAACTGCTCTCCATGGCCAGACATAGCTCAAAATCCAGCAGTGTCTTGTTCTCAGGGTGTTCTCTTTTCCCTGGGGGAAGTGGCAGCACTCGTCAGAGGTGTAACTGTGAGCCCCGGGAGTTGGAGGGAGCAGCGTTGTCTCTAACCTGTAGCACACCTTCCCTGAAAACACTGAGAGCCTGGGCACTGTAGTAAAGGCCCAGGCGCACAGGCTCCTAGCTCACCTGCTGCGCAGGAAGGCACCGGGGCTCTGTGACATCAGCTCACACAGAGAAGCTGGAGGGGAGCTCCCTAAGTGGTTTTCTCATTTTCAAGTAGGAATTATTCACCAATTGTTTTTAAAATCCATTAGGTATCTCCTCCCCCAATCCCACAAGATCGTGGTGCTCGCCTGTGAATGAGAATCACACCCTCTCCCTCCAGTCGGCCATGCTTATGGATTTTTCACACTGCCCACTGGTGGAGTGACTGCTCCAAACAAAGAGACACTACTTCTTGGTGGAGCCAGGCGAGGTGGCGTATGCTTGTGATCTCAGCACTGGAAGGAGATGCCAGCCTGCTCTACACAGTGAGCTCCAGGTCAGCCAGGGTTACACAGCAAGACTCTTTCTACAAACAAACCAGCAAACAAGCAAACAACTCCCAACTCCTTCACTTAAACTTGACCAGAGAAGAAAAGCACCTCTGCTAGCTGTCGGGCTAAAGCCAAAGAGAAAACACTGGGACAGCCACTCAGCACGAGGGCTGCACAGGTGGCCCACATGAGGATTCAGAGTTGGCATTTGAGCCAAGCCTCTCAGTTGACCTTGTCATCAGACCAGAAGGGAACAACCAGGGAAGACTGAGGGGCCAAGGCAAGGCATATAGCTGTAACTGCATGCCCCATCTTCCAGGATAAATGGCAAACAAGATGATCTGCTGTAGGTCTAAAATAGGTCCTATGAGCACAGAACCAAAAGTGAGAGTCAGCCAGGAGCTGCAGAGTCCTGCTCATTGACAGGAGCTAATCTAGCCAGATTTATGGCATGGTTACTGTTACTAAGCTGGCCACTGTCTTCCTCTGCTCTCCCTTTGCTGTGTCTAATGACCTGAGCCTGGGTATCTTGCCCCTTGAGTCTGCTCAGTGAGAAGCTGACGGTGAGCTGCTCAGTAGTCTAAGTCACCGTCCCTGTAAGGATCTCAATTTCAGCTGGCTATCCCAGGCTTCCTGTTGTCTGTACCCTCTTCCTGTCCTCTCTCCCTACCCTGATAAACACCAATTTGAATGGGGTTTTAATTCCTTACTAGTTAAAACTCATCAGTTATAACTGTTGATTCTGAGGACAGACATGTATAATAGGTTTCCTTTCAGTCTGAAAACAAGGTTTTAAGATGAGTGCACTGAACTGTAGGCTGACTGTCATAGCTGTGGTGGTGTAAGTGTGGCCCCCACAGACTCATGTGTTTGAATGCTAGGCCTAAAGGGAGTGACACTAGCAGGAGGTGTGGCCTTGTTAGAGGAAGTGCATCACTGTGTGTGTGTGTTGGGGGTAGGCTTTAAGGTCTCATATGCTCAAGCTACACCCAGTGACTCAGACCACTTCCTGTTGTCCTTGGATTAAGATGTAGAACTCTCAGTTCCTTCTCCAGCATCTTGTCTGTGTGTGGGCTGCCACACTTCTCTCCATGATGATAATGGACTAACCCTCTAAACTCTAAGTTAACCCCAGTGAAATTTTTATATTTTGAAAGTTGGCTTTATAAGAACTGCTGTAGTCATGGCATCTCTTTACAACAATAGAAAGCCTAACTAAAGGGTGAAAAAAAAAAAACCCCAGAATTTAGTGGTGCTGATTCAGTGTTAAACAGATGTCAGCATTCTCCAACTCAGCCAAAGTCCTGCAGGTTCTCTGAGGAAATGAACAGTCACTATAATACTGACATGGAAACACAAAAGGTCAAAAGGAATTAGGGAAATTGTGGAAAGGACATGGTGGGAGAACAGACTAGCAGCTTCAGCAACATTTGCAAACAATAAATAAATAAATGTTCGGAATCAAAACTGGACAAAGTGAGAGAGAACACAGCAGAGGAGCCAGAAACAGCTCAGACACAGTCACCAGGTCCAGCATGATGACTCTCAGATTGGGCATCACACGGACAACCCAAAGCTCCAGAAGAGGGGACAGCAGCGTTCAGGGGTGCTGGCTGCAGGTAAGCCAAGATGGCTTTAGACAACACAACAAAGGCCCTAACCATTGACAAAATTTTAATAAATAGTAACTTGCTTAACAAAAGATGTCTCCCCAACAAGAAAAAAAAGGGTAAAAACATGAAAATACAGTCTGCAGAATAAGAGATATTCACAGTGAGACAAAGGACATGGACAGAACCACTCTAGCTCAGCAGAAAGATTTATAAAAGACAGATTTCCTAGAAAACAGGAAACCATGCTGGTAGCACTGGGACACATGATGTCACCATTCCCTTGGAGCCAGACCCTGCACAGCAGGAGGGCTGTGAGCCAAAGACACTGTGGACAGCTATCCAATAGCATCTACTAAGCCCACATGCAGCGTGGTCCTGCCCTACGAGCACCCCAGAAGACAGCACTATGCTGCCCAAGCACACACTTGGCTGGACAGTAACCAGGACATGGTCAGTGAGGTTTTCTGTAGTGAACCCCAAATTTAGAGGATACAGTGGGAGAGTACTTGCCCCCAAATTCCAGAAATGAAGGTAAATATCATGTCTAACATGATAAAAACAAGTAAAATCCTTAAAATAGCAGCACTTTAAATGGACAGGTCAGGATGATTTGCTTCCCTTTGTCTCAAGCTGCACAGTCGCTGGGCCTGCGCCAGCCAGCACTGACCGTGAGGATCATAGATTGACACTCAAAACACACTGGCCGTGGGATGGAAAACCATTTTGTAGCTAGCAGACACCGTTACTCGTTGTTCTGTGGAAAGGGTCACAAGGCGTTATCAAAAGCACACTGTTGGGCAGAGGCAGTCAGACACAAGGAGCACACAGCGTGGAGTACTCGAGCATGGCAGCGGATAGGCAAGTGGCCGCAGAGGGAAGGAGCAGTGTGACTGCTGGATATGGGGGCTGGGTATGGGAGTGTGAGACTGGTGTTTACGACACAGATGGCGCTCTACATGTACTCTCTACAGCCAGAGAAGTGGGAAGTTAAAATAAAAAGCTCGAGCATGGTCCAGGTCAGTCGCCCCTGCACCTGACACCCCGATGTTCCCTTAATGCAGAACACTGACTCCACTAGGTTAGAGATAACAGTGCGATCCCTGGCAGACACCTGGCGTTACAATAGAAGTGCTCAGTCTGAGAGGAACACAACACAGTGCACCATCAGCTGAGTTCTCAGCTCCTAAGCAGAGGGAAGCCAGGATCTGAAGACAAAAACACTTAAGTCTTTGTTTTATTTTTGTTTTTTGAGACAGGATTTCTCTGTGTAGCCCTGGCTATCCTGGAACTTGCTCTGTAGACAAGATTGGCCTCAAACTTAGAGATCCACCTGCCTCTGCCTCCTGAGTACGGGGATTAAAGGTGTGTGCCACAACCGTCCAACAAGACTGACATTTTAATGGGTTTTCCAGACATCCAGCTGTACCAAGAGTCCCTGTCCCTCCTGGGAAAGCATTAGGGCCATTTTAGTTTGCAGGTAGGGAAGGAATAGGGGGGCAGCTGCCATGAGGAAACCGGCAGACTCAGTGGTGGGAGTAAGGCTGCTGGCCTTAGAGTCCTTCCAACCTTGCTCTAGGCTTAAAAGCTTCTCTAATAAAATGTTATCTCCCTCTCCCCAAATAAGCAACAAAGAGTAGAACAATATTGACAAAAGAGACCAGGAGATCTTCTTTAAAAGCCTTTTGCCCCATCATTTCAACCTCAGGGCACATCCGAGGAGCTAGCGTTGCCTATATACACCAAGAGTGCAGTGCGCTAGTCGTCCACGGGCCCAGGCTTGATTATGGAGCAGGCTCCTCTATGTAGCCCTGGTTACCTGACAGATGGTGACACACACTGCTCACTTGTCAGTGGTCAGTTTTCTCTGGGCAGTGAGTTGTGTAAGAACACGAGGTCCTAACAAATGTGTAAATTCTGTCCTAAGCACTGTAAGAATGCTAACTCATTTAGCCATTACACATAGCCCCTGGAATTGGGCTTCTCCGGAATCCCCTTTAAAAAAGAGGAAACCAACTGGGTGTGTTGGTGTGCATGCCTTTAACCCAATACTCAGGAGGCAGAGGCAGGCAGGTCTCTGTGAATTCAATGCCAATATGGTCTACAAAGTGAGTTCTAGGACAACCAGGGCTACGTAGAGAAGCCTGCCTCAAGCAGCAACACTGAAATGAGGAGACCAAAGCTCAGGGAGGCTGTCTCACTGACCCACAGAAACACTGCCTGGCTCTTGGTCCTCAAGTCCAACGGCCTCTTGAGTAGTGTGAGGTGGCCCCTGTGTTGTTGACAGCCCAATACCCCCACCCCAGGCCTTAAGTCATCATAGCTTCAGGAATGTGTCTGACTTACTTCTGCGTTCCTGTGCATTCCCTAATCTAAGTCCCTGACTTCTAACTGGTGCTGTGCCCCGTGTTCTTGAGGTCAGGGACAGAGCTTTAGTTAGACCTGGAGCTTCGCTCACAGCAAATGCTCCACAAAGCAAAACCCAAAAGGGTCTCTGAGAAGCTAGGAAGGCTCTGGGCAGTGCCACCCACTGCACATGCCACAAGGAGGACCAGATACAGCCATGCAGCTGCTCAACTTTCCCCTGCATGGTCTGAGACTGAGATGCACCCCTAGGCACCAGGAGTTCCCTAGACTAATCCCTGCTAACAGGAGTCCCCTAGACTAATCCCTGCTAACAGGCTCCTTAATGGGGGAGGAGAGAAGCCGAATGGAGAAAGCTAATTTGTGACTGTAATGCATAGCATAAAACAGCCTTTAAAAGTCCAGACTCAAAGCAAGTGTATGACTCTGATGGAAATGAGGGAAATCCTCTCTCATGCCACACACCAGGATGCCCACTCTTCTTACTGTCATGTCCATACATAACCATTACAGTGATAAGCGAGGAAACCTATGGTATTTCCCACAACTCAGATTTACATTTTCAGTTCACCAGAAGCACCTCGTATCTACAACTCATTTATTTTTGAGCTCAAGAAGCCCTCTAATGAAAGCTCCCAATGGACTCAGGGCAGTCAGTAACTAATGCAATCACTCATAGGTTGTGGCTGTTCCTTAAGACTGCAAGCTTGGGCCAGGCAGTGGTGGAGGCAGAGGCAGGGGATCTCTGTGAGTTCAAGGCCAGACTGGTCTACAAGAGCTAGTTCCAGGACAGCCAGAGAAACCCTGTCTCAAACCTCACCTCTCCCCGAAAAGCTCAACCATTTTAAAACCTAACTTTAGTCCCTGGCTGACCCGAACTTGAAAACTCTGTAAGCTGTACCATTTTTCTAGGTAGGTGAAAAGCTAAATCCCTGACACCCAGAGTTCTGGGTGCGACGTGAAGCCCAGGTGTCTGCAATGGAGTCAGAGGGTCCCCTACGGGGAGGGGTCTCTCTGAAGTGGGGACTCACCCTGAAGGCAGTGCCCTCCTCGATGATGGTTGGCAGCTGAGACAGGCAAATGTCCACGGCAAGGTCCCAGGCTTGCCTGGGGAGAGAACAGAGGGCACCCACAGGGTTAGTGAAGCAGCCTTGCACCAGGCCTTCGCAGGGAAGAACCACAAGGCCAATGGAGACAAACACCTTTCAGCCAAGAAGGGCTGTGTTGGGGTCTTCAGAGCTGACCTGCTGGTAGAATCACCCAGGAAGCCTAGAGAAAAGCAGAGGTGACTGGGCACTGTGGCTTACTCTAGCTGCCTAGTGTGACAAGCTTCTCTTCAGAAGAGGGAAGGATGGTAGAACTCTCACTCCCCTACAGGGCTTCCCGACTCCATTATGACCATCCCTAACAAACAATCTGCTTGCTCCAGACAGCTGGGGTTCCTGTGGTAGCTGATGGGACGGCATGGACAGATAAAGGCACTTTGTTAGAAAAGCCCAGTCAGCAGGGCTGGGGCAGGTGGCCTGGCTGTGGACCTGCTGCCCCAGAAGGCAGGTGGTGCCAACACGCCTTTTCCCTGAACTGTGAGGATGGTTAGGCCTCACCATCCTCCTGTCTTCATGACTGGGACCTGGCCTGGACCCAGAAGGTAAGGGCTATGTTGGTGACCCTAGACTGACTGAAAAAGGCAGGCCTTTGGCAGGTAGGCTTGGCCATCTTTAGCCGCTCATGGCACTGGGCCCTACTCTGACAATGGTCAGCATATCCTTGACAACATGTCTTGTGCTCAGCTGAGAGCTCTGCCTGACACCCACCAGGTGAATGCCCGCCCCCTGCTCCAGCGTCCAGCCAGCCCTGGGACTCGTCTCTGGGAACTCGGGCTCAGACACTGCAGGCCGATTTATGCAGCTTCATAAACGCATCCTCTTACATAATGGGGAGACACGGGGACTCAGTGTCTGGAAGCAGGCTGGCTGCACTTACATAAGGCTCTTTGCCAGGGGCCCCTCCCCCACTCTTTTGGAGGACTGGAGAGCAGGACGGGACGGGCATGCTGTGGACTGGGGCTACAGACAAGAGAGTGCAAAGACAGGTTTTGTCTTGGCCTGGGTATGTAACCAAGTATAATTTTTATTGATTTCTTATTACATTTTTAACTCTGATACTTTCAGACTTAGAGGAAAGCCCGACAGCACAGTCTCCCCCTGAGAGCGGAGACAAGAAACCAACATGAACCCTCACTGGCATGGTCCTGTTCGTCCTCCTGAGTTCCTTGGTCACAAAGGAAGGTCCTAGTAGTGTGTACTGTACCACAGCCCCGGTTCCAACTGACTGGGTGTGGGTCCACTCTGTGCACAGTTCCAGAATCCAGGCTCACCCTGGCTGCCCCAATGTAACAATGCTGACCAGAGCTGGCCTACCTGTCATGTTGACAGATCTCCCCTCTGCTGGAGTGGCCTCCCACAGCTTCACACAGAACTGCAAGGAGCTGAGGGACCTAACCTGTGCTCTTTCCTCTTTACTGAGTTACTGGCTGCTTTTGTCAGCCCTACGACCAAACATCTAACAAGAAATAATTCTGGGGAGGAGGGATTTATTCTGACTTGCAGTCTGGGGTTTCCCATCTATCTGCAGCCAGCCATGTGGGCAATGCAGAGGGGCAGTGGCTGGAGGCCTGAGCAGGGTGGACAAAGGCAGTTAAGCATGTCATGACTGGGGAGACAGCGCAGACCCTGTGAGTCCTGGGATCACAGTGGGGTGCATGCGGACCCAAGGATTTCAGGATGGCCTGCTACTGGGGTGAGACCAGGGGTCAGTTGAGAGGCACTGAGAGTGGTCACAGTGGACCAGGCGTACCTGGTGTAGATGGTCACACTTCCTAGCAGTAGTATCACTGCCTACATTGTGAAAGCAGCCCAGGGTGGCTGCACAAGCAACTTTGGAAATGGCTTCCCTGTCACAATGCTTTGTCCTGCATGCCATGGAAAATGTTGTCTCTTCTAAGTGTCCTCTGGGACAAGAAGAAGCTCTTCCTGGTCTTCCACCCCTAGCACCTCCAATGGCTGTCTCCTCAGGGCTAGCATGCTTCTCTCTCAGTTTGTCTTCCCTATATGTGTGCTCTTCTTTCTCCCTCAATGACACCCTCAAGTGCCATTCCAAACAAACTTACCTTCTTGGTGACTCTGCCTCTGGACAAGTAGCCATGTCTGAAATACACCCAATACTTCCCAGCCAGTTCCTCGAGTCCCAAGCTTTCCCACGGTCTTACTAGGCATCCCCTCACAATCCCAGACCCCTGGCCCCTCTGTGGCTACAGGAGTGCCACACTAACAGTCACGACTCATTCTGCCCGCCTTTCCAAGGCTCCTGCTGTCCCACCATTAGAAGGGAGCAAAGCCTGGTGGTTCCTGTAATTACATGCGCCAGACTGCTTGTGGGCACTTCAAATTGCAGGCCTTTAACACGCATTTTCAGAGAAAAATGAAAGCAACCTTTGCCCAGAGCTGAGTTGGGTCAAAGACAATGGGGGTGAGAATGTACCACAGCGCTGGTTTCAACCCTGCCCTCCTTGATCTCCACCTGAAGAGGGGAGCTCATAGAGTGGTCACTCAGCAGGTCTGGGTCTGTATAGTTCTACTTGGGCTTGTTTCTCCAGTAACCGGACTCATGGTGACACCATCCTCATGGGGTCCCTTTGGGACCCTGAAACAAGGAAAAGGCCTTGGCTGAGCTGTGGGCCAAGTGAGGACCAGTCAGAAGCGCACAGCACTGGAGGGCTGTGCACAGCCATGTGTGCTCACCAGGCCCCTCCTGACTTTGGGAAATGTGCTCCTGTGAAAACAGCGATGATCAGGAAGGCAGCTTTTGTTTCTGGAATAGCAATCTCTTCTCCCTGGTAATTTCCTGGGAGACCTAGAGACTCTTGTTATTTTTATTTAGACTAATGAGACTGCATGCTGGTAGGTAAAGGGGCACATTTTCTCTATGTCTTAATAAAGAACCAAGCAAGAATGGAGACATTTAAAATTCAGAAGGAAAGAATAGATTTAAGGTAAAAAAGTGACTTCTTTTACATCCCATCCCCCCACACTGGCCCCCTCTGTATACACTGCCCCCCCTTCCATGCAGCTCTTCCCTGCTGATGAAATTAAGAGGCAATCAGGAGATAATCAAAAGTGGCTCCAACTTTGGGCAATAAATAGCTCCCATATGTTCAATAAACCCCCGACCGCAGGCAAGCGAATGCTCGGCAGCATCGGGGAAGACATCCATTCTTTGTTGAGACAGGAGCAAAGTCAATTATTGCAATTAAATTCTGTAAAAATGCCTTGAATTTAATCCATTGTAAAGTTTCAATTTCAGGAGTTAGAAGAAAGGGTAGAAATTAGGGGGAAGTGGAAATGGGAAGTGGGCAGTGTGTGTCTGGCAGCTGGCTGGGGGTGACACTTTTGGAACTAAGCAGAAGGGTAAAGCACACGCATCCATGTGTTTGTCCCTGAGCTGACATGGCTGCTGTGCCATCACACTGGAGGCAAATGCATTCTAATCCACACAGTCGACCCTCTGCGGTCTGTGGCCCCACCTAACTCCTCCCTCTGGGGGAACTGAACCCACCACCCAGTTCCTCACCAGAAAATGGGCTCCACGCTTTGTTTTCTCGCATGAAAGGCTTGGTGGAAGCTGATGAACTAGGACAGAGTCAACAAGGGAGCCGTGCTTAGGTAAAGAGCAGCACAGAGTACCTGTGAGGGACAGAGTCTGTTTGTGACATCAAAGGGAAGAAGCCCGACTGAGAACACACAGGCCCTGGCAGACGAGAGGCGCCTCAGTCCTGTGCCAGCCCCTGGGCTGAGACGCAGTGGAGAAAAGCACAGAGCATCATGGGTGACCTGGGCCAGACCAGATGACTTCAGCACTCTCCATTAGCTGTAAAATTATGTAACAGTCTCGTCCTTAGCAGAACAACTGTCCTCTGATGAGCACAAGCACCAGCTGATTAGAGCTGGCCGCACTTTCTCAGCTAACATTCAGCCAAATCTGCAGTCTTCATTTGGGATTCTCAGCTACAGACAAGTGGAAAAGCAGTCTATAAAACCCTGTGACAACAGCTGCGGTGCTGCACATTGGTTCTCCATGTGTCACCCGGGCACACCAGCTCTCCATGTGTCACTAGGGCACCAGTGCACACCAAGTCTCCATAGAGCACCCGGACACATAAGCTCTATGTGTGGCACACCAGCTCCCCTCTCGCTATGTGTCGTCTGGGCACACCAGCTCTCTTCTCTGTGTGTCACTAGGGCACACCAGCTCTCCTGTCTGTGTGTCGTCTGGGCACACCAGCTCTCCTGTCTGTGTGTCACTAGGGCACACCAGCTCTCCTGTCTGTGTGTCACTAGGGCACACCAGCTCGCCATGTAGCACTTGGACATATCAGCCCTCACCACGGCACCAGAGCACACCAGCTCTCTGTGTGTTACCCAGAGAGGATCAGAGGTTGGGAAGAGTAGGGAGGTGTCTGCACTGGCTTCCCACAGGGAGGCTCTGTAGACTCTGAGGAGAGTAGAAGAACTGAGGTAATTTGGAGCAGGCAGGAGGGGTAACAGGATGAGCCCAGTTGATCTGAATTGGCCTCCCTCCTTATACAGCAAGGAGTGATGAGGGACTTTCTAAGCTGCTGGTTGAGTCACCGCCAGGAAGAGCCTGGGTTTTCAGGAAACTGGCCTAGGACGGCAAGCGCCCAGGCAGTGGGCTGGAGGAAAGCCTTCCGAGCCAGTGTGGGCTCCATCTGCACTGATCAATCAGAGCAGAAAACACAGGTTATTACCGCAGAGAAATGCAAGGTTTCAGGACCCCTGAAATTGAGAGTGAAGGAGAACGACTCCCTGATGGCTTTGCATCAAAAATTAAACAGGAAATGGGCTCTGAGTATTTCATCATCTGCTTCCCCCGCCTGAAGCAGAGTGTAAATGTACATTACTTGACGCTTTAACCCCAGTTTTTGGTAGGCTTTGTTCCCTCTCCCTCACTAGAAACAACGCCTCTCCATCACAACTCAAGGATATAATAACCGGATTTTAAATTATTTACTCCAAAGGCTCTTTCCTGCCTACCTTCCTATGAGTTCCCTGGGGATATGTGTGTCGCCATCTATTTGTGAAGGAACACAAGCCCTGAGCACTACGGGAAGAGTTTTATCACCTGGGGTGGCAGACGGCAGAGCCCAGAGTCCACCAGCTGCCCTTCAGTGGTGAGGCTCAGTCACGGTCTGGAAGGAGCTCAGCTCTGCAGTGACGTGGCCCTCAGATACAGATAGTTACAGAGCTTTAGAGGTGGGCGTGGCTCTCCACCTCTTTTCCTCACTCCCCTCCAAGGGGCAAGGTGGTGATGAGCCTGCCCACGGGTCTTCCTATGCCCTGGAGCTGGGGAGAGGTATGGCGAGGTACCTCTACAGGAGGGGAAGGCTGAAACCATTCAGCCTGAGCCACAGCCCAAAACTACAGGAGAGACAAAGGCCAGTGTGTAAAGCTGCTGGATTCTGGGAGCTCAGACACCCAGCTCCTTCCGGAGGCAGGCGAGCATCTGGCAGAACATTTCCACAGACCACGATGGCCTCTCAAAGGGGGCTGTGCTGTGTGTGCCACACCGGCAGGGTAAAGGTGCTTACGCCAGGGACCAAAGTCTTCCTCTTCCCTGGGCATAAACACGCTGTGGAGGACTCATGGAAACAAAGGCACCGACAAGATGGAGCGGCTATCTTCTTCCTCGCCTATCTGGGACCATGTCTGTTTGGCCCTGGCTTCTCATTCAGTTTAGTCCAAACAAAGCTCTCCCTTGGGGTGGGGGCTTGTGCCTCAAGACCTCACATGTCAATCTACAGCTTGGGTGGGATGACCTTCTCATACAACACCCAGCCCAACCATGTCATGCTATTCTAGGCTCTTCCAGAATGTTATCTTGTGCTCAGAACACTGGGCTCATTCCCAGTTCGGACTCCAGGGAGCTTACGTGGTGAGCACTAGGCTGGTATGAGAACTCCCAGCTTAGCATACAGGGAGATTCTGGAACAACAGACCCATGAGCAGATGCCTCAAGTCGCAGTGTTTCTTAGTGATAAATGCTGAGAACCCATCCCAGCACACACAGGCGGTGAAGCAGTGCAGAGACTAGTCTCTGGGAAAGACACACAACTAAGATGCCCAAGGCCCAGGAAGGAGGAAAAAAGGAGGTAACAGTCACCGTCCCTCCTCCCTGAGGCCTGAGATACGTGAGGTAGATCAGCAAAGCCCCTGACACCCAAGGGAAGTGGAGAGCCTTTCTGAAATGGTCTGCCTATTTATTTATTTATTTGTTTGTTTGTTTGTTTGTTTTGGGTACAAGGAACATCCAATATTCAGGAAACAATTTAGTCAAATAACATGCCAAACTGGAAAACCATCCAAAGTTAGCTTGGCCACCAAGCCACACTGGGCTCAGGGGGCAGCAGGCAAGAGGACTAAATTTCACCAACTGTTAGAATAGTGCTTAGAGAGCTGGAGAGATGGCTTGGAGGTTAAGAGCACTGACTGCTCTTCCAGAGGACCCGGGTTCAATTCCCAGCACCCACATGGTGGCTCACAACTGTCTGTAACTCCTGTTACAGGGGACCTGACACCTGCACACATACATGCAGGCAAAACACCAATGCATGTTAAAAAAATGAGCAGCACTTAGACATAAGGCCTGGGGAACCATTCAACCAGCTCCTCTGAAGGCTGGGGTTACTTGATGACTTAGTTTCTCAAGTGTTTTGGTGGCAAGGAGACATCCGGGAGAGATGGGATGGGGCGCTGGAGCTAAGCAGAGACTAGTGAGGCAGCCTCTGCTGAGATCAGGCTTGTCCCTCTGGCCCCTGGAGCTGCTGTGCCCACAAAACCCCGAAGGCTGCTAAGCCCTGCCCCAGTGTGTCTTTGCTGCGCTGGACCTAGCAGTTAAAAGCACCAGCCTGTCCCCAGGTCCAAGAGGTCCCTCCCGGAGTCTGGTCAGAGTGGCTTCCCCATGTAGCTCCCAGCACAGAATGGGACTGACGAGTGTTTACTTCCCCACTCTACTCACGATAGCGCTGTCATTACTGAGCCCTCCCCAGAGAACACGTGTCAGAGGCATGAACTCTCCTCCCTGAAGTCATGTCTCATTGGATTCTGTCACAAGAACCCTTCGAATGCACTTATTTGGTACTTCTCATAGAGCTAGGAGCCAGGACATCGGGCACAAGATTTCAAATTGAAGAGAACCTTCAGACACTGTCTAGACTGCATGGGCTCAGGAAGAAGGGTCAGAGCCCTGAGGACATCTTCTCGTTACTGCACACAGCTACGTTATGTCAGGGATGGTGGCTGTGCTGAGGTTAGGGGCTCCTGAAGCCTGTGCCTGGCATTTCACTCTGGCTCTTGACAGGCAGACTGTGAGCTATATGTAGTCTATATATGGATTTGGTTACTTTGGATCTCAAATGTTTTTACAAAACTGCATTAGATCTCAACATAAGAAGACAGGTAATGACACATGAAAACACTGATTTTGGGTTACTTAACCAAAAATTGGATGGTCTGACTGGTTTCTGTGGTGGGGTTAATTTACATTGAGGGCTGTTTGCTGAGACTTGGTCACGGGACCTGCTCTTGCCATGCCTACAGCCTGCAGCCCTTCTGGTCCTGGCTGTGCACTTCCTCGCCTGGAAAGGTGCATTACACCTATGCTCCAAAGACTACTGAGCCCCCAACCTTCAACTAGTTACTACCCTTTCCCTCTCTCCTCTCTTAGGTTCCATAGGAGATTTACTGCCACGGGGTCCCAGCTCACACTTGGGTCAGTTAATTAACATTTACACCCAATATCCACATTTAGGATACACAGGCACCTGAGTGAACTGGAGAATTAAATGGGGTGCAGAGACACCTAGTTCTGCTCAGATGATGAGTTTGTGGGATACCCTGGGCATCAGTGTCCATCAGCACTGCATGTTCCTTGGAAAGATGATGAGTTTGTGGGATACCCTGGCATCAGTGTTCATCAGCACTGCATGTTCCTTGGAAAGATGATGAGTTTGTGGGATACCCTGGCATCAGTGTTCATCAGCACTGCATGTTCCTTGGAAAGATGATGATCTTCCCCGCCTCCGAATGAAGAGCTCAAACACCATGGAAAGAACCCTGGGCCAGCATTCACCGGTGGGATGCAGCCTCAAGCCAGGTCCCATTGCTCTTCATAACCCCCAGCCCCAGATCACTTCTTCAAGAGCTGCTGTCTGCTTTCTGAGATCCTCTCCTCGGGCAGCCATCCCACCTTCCTGCAGAACTGAGCAATGCAGGCCCGGGGGAGGCTGAGGCTTAGGTAGAATCACAGTCGCTCAGCCAGCAGGTACTGTGCCTTTGGATAAGTCACAGACTTTTAGACCCTCAGCTTCTTAGATGCACAGTTAAGAAAAGAATGTGCGTGTCAGAAGTGTGGGGAGGATCAGTGAGACCATGTGTGCTAGATTTCAGGGGGAAAATTTACAGGTGCTAAGTAAACAAATAGCAGCCATTTTCTCCCTTACTCGAATGCCACCTCTCAAATTAGTACCCTAAGTCCCTCCTGACCCTAGACTCAGTTTCTAGCTGTTCACCGACTTCCCCTAAGATGCTCGCAGCTACGATATACTCAGTCACCAAGTCCTGTCACACTCTGGACCCTCATCACACTGTCCAGTACATCTCTGAGTTCCCTCGCAGCTACAATATACTCAGTCACCAAGTCCTGTCATACTCTGGACCCTCATCACCCTGTGCAGCTCATCTCTGAGTTCCCAATAGTTCCTGCTCTGGCTCCTTGCCTAACTGCAGACCCCGAGTGGGACAGGCGTGCTTTCTGTGGGGCACTCCCTCCTGATTCCCCGCTCCCTCTGACCTAGTGATCTGAAGTTCAGATGAGTTCTCTTAAGTTCACCTTCTGGGGAGCCAACTAAACACCCTGGATACTGCCTAACAAGTGCAAGATCCCGGGTCCAACCTCTACAACTCAAAAGGCAACAGGCAAAAAAAAAAAAAAATGTGTGTGAGTAGAAGTCACTTGATGCTGCTCCTCCTGAGTGGAGTGGCCCTAATTTATCAGACACTGAACAGAGACCTCTGTGGGAGGCTCCCGCCTACCACAGTTTTGATCACTGCAGTTCCTACCTTAAGCAACAGAAAACAGAAGCTGACATCTCAGCAAATTCAGCAGAAGAGCAGGAGCAGAAGGGAAGGGGAGTAGGACCACTGCCCTGACCACCTTGATGTGGGAGTCCCCTCTGTGTGCTGTGATTAGCATTAATGAATAAAGAAACTGCCTTGGCCTGTTGATAGGGCACAACTTAGGTAGGCGGGGAGGACTAGACTGAATGCTGGGAGAAAGAGGGTGGAGTCAGAGAGACGCCATGGAGCCATGGAAGATAGACATGCTGAAACTTTGCTGGTAGGCTACATCCTCATGGTGATGCACAGATTAATGGAGATGGGTTAAATTAAGATGTAAGAGTTAGCCAGTAAGAAGCTAGAGCTAATGGGCCAAGCAGTGATTTAATTAATATAGTTTCTGTGTGGTTATTTTGGTTCTGGGCGGCCAGGATGAACAAGCGGCTCACTCCCTCCAACACCACCTTAGCATGGAGTCTGGAAGCATCTACAGGACAGGAAACGGAGGCCCAATAGATCTGAAGGGTCAGCCACGCATGGGCTAAGGAAGAATGAGAAAGGAGCAGCCCAGTCCACTCCCTACAAGGATGCCCAGCCTGGAGCAGCTCATGAAGTCTACAGACCTTGTCCCACAACTGTTCTTCTGGGTGGGTCTCCCTGTTGCTGTCATTTTGCTGGGTGGAGGGCTAAGCTCTTCTTGCAGAGGTCAAATGCCATGGAGACCAGGAGCACCACAGTCCCTGATCCTTACTGTGTCCGTATTTGCTCACTGGCTTTGGTACTGATCGCTTTACGCTCCTCCAGGGTGCACCAGCCCACTGCAGGGAGCGCAGTGAGTGTGCAGCTGCTCTCACAGTGAAATCCCCTTTATGGCTGGGTGTTTCATCGGCTGTGCAGTTCCACGTGCAGAACTCTGTCTAATGGACACGAAGTAACAGCCAACTTGAGATTTTAATGAGCCCTTCCCACACCGTTTGAAAAGGATCACATGAGATCAAGCACAGGTACAGAGCCTGGGGATTTGCTAGCTATGCTTTCATCATGCAGAGAAACGCCCAATTATTTCTTATGCTTGTTTCTAAGTTTTATTTGATGACAAATAATACCTTAACTATAATGATTCAATTTCAAAAACAAAGCACTTACTGTTTCAAAGGAATAGGAAATCTCTAAAGAGGCCTCTAATTTCAAAGGATCTCCAACAGTTTTTAAGAGGTGAATGTCACCGCTATCCTGTCTGAAGCCTGCTGTGACTCTCTTCAGCCTTTTTCTGTGTATGACAGAGACTGTGGCATGGAAAGCAGTGGTACTGTGGACACATGCAGTGTCATCTAATGTGTTATTTAACATCTAGTTTATATAACAATATGAGAGAGATGACTCTTTTCCCACGGTACTGGGGTGGGCTATCCCCCACGGTACTGGGGTGGGCTATCCCCCACGGTACTGGGGTGGGCTATCCCCCACGGTACTGGGGTGGGCTATCCTCCATGGTACTGGGGTGGGCTATCCTCCATGTGCAGTTTTGTCAGGAAAGCTTGGACAGAGACACTGCCAGACTTTCAGAGTCCCTCGTCAGTCACAGTCTGTATCTTCTTAGACCTGTGGAACTCGGCTGCCTGGGTGGGACCACAGCTAGTTCAGGGCAAAGTGGACTGGGCAGAGAAAGGTACTGGTGGGGAAGACAGGAAAGAGAGGGTGGGGCACAGGAGCTGCAGGAAGTTACAAAGAGAAGTGGAAGATGGCAGTGAGGCACTGAGTAGGAGCAAGCTGGCTGGGCAGGGGTCAGAGTCAGGGACCGTACCCAGCAATGTTACAGTCAAGGGTGAGGACCCAAGTCAGTGGTTCTGGTGCTGGGCATTAAGTGAAGTAAACACCAAGGTGATTGAACAGTTTCCAGAACAGGTACTGTCAACTCCTGGGCACCCCCAACATCCAGCTGGAAGGAAGAATATTGGGCTATCTGGCAAGAGGGTGGAGCTGGCTGAAAAGGGGAATAAGGAACTGCCATGTGGGTTCTGGGGTTGACACACTGTCTCTTCTGGTGGCCTCAGGAAAAAGCCATGCTATGTGCTACTCCTTGTTCTACAAGACCCTGCTGCTTCCTTTAGTCCCTCCCACAGCCTCCAGTAGTGAGTCTTCAACCATTAGCAAATGTTTCTCTCTTGCAAGATACTCCTTATACTTCAGAGACTTGAACAGGAGTCCCAAAGCCCCTTCCCACTACCATGACCTGACCTACACCTGGGTATGGCAGGAGCTGTGTCATTTGACCAGAAAAACAGGGACAGCTGCCAATGATGGGGCTACATGCTCGTCTGGGCTGCCAATGATGGGGCTACATGCTCGTCTGGAAGGAGCCTCCAGTTCTTTGCTGGCAGAGTTGTATGAAGGCCATGTGGGGCCTCCTAAGAGGATGCTGGGCTCTCTAGTTCACAATGGGCTTGAGTCTGGAGGACCTGTCCCCAGAATTTGGATATAGAGATACGCGAAGCTTTTAGTAAGCAAGTGTGGCGGCACCACTGTGCAGCATAGGCCATGAAGACTTACTCAGTTCTTTTCTGACCCTGCACTTCTGTGCAGAGACGCTTGGAGGCAGCCTCTCGCTAACAGCATTGGCAGATGCCTACGAGCCTATCTGGGTTTCGAGACAGAACACTTCCTTTCTCTGCAGATCTTTGTTTCAACACAGTCGTTCCTTTACTCTTTGAACTGCTCACTTGTGGTTTTTTAATCTTTATTTATTTATCTATCTATTTATTTATTTATTTTTGGTTTTTCGGGACAGGGTTTCTCATAGCTTTGGAGTCTGTCCTGGAACTCACTCTGTAGACCAGGCTGGCCTCGAACTCACAGAGATCCGCCTGCCTCTGCCTCCTGAGTGCCGGGATTAAAGGCGTGTGCCACTGCCGCCAGCCCCTGAACTGCCCACTTGTAAAGGACATCCGGTTTGCTATGAATTCTCCATTCTGTACTCTTCACAGTGAGGTCTCATGATTGATTACGTTGCTTCTTCATAGCCCTGTCAATGGCCTATCCTGACTGTGTGGGCTTGGATTGGGAAAGGGTCCACTACAGATGATGAGACACTGGCCCTAAAGGGACGCCCTCCCCATCTCTGAGGAGGAGCTCCAGGCTTCCTGGCGGGTGGGGCCACACTCTTGCTCTACCACAGAGCCCACGTCTCCCCTCACCAGCTCCATCTTGACCTCTGCCAAGCACGGTGAGAACATAATCCAGCTGGGGTTGGTGGACGGAGGTACCAACTCCCTCCTCTTAGCATGGCACGAGCCACAGGATTCTTTTCAGTGAATGAAATAAGGTATGTGAAGCCGGCATGCTAACCCTGTAGGCAGATATTGATACCTCTTCCATCTACAGGGAACTTGCTAAGGTGGGCATTCTGACACCAGAGGTGCCCAGCATGCCAAGGCTGCGGTCCCATAGGAGAAAGGCTTCCTTGCCCAGCTGCATGCAGATAGCTGTGGTTCCCAGGGCCCCTTCTCAAATGACCCCTGTTTCTCGTCTGACCTGTAAAGTTCACTCCCCAGGGTGGTCAGCGTTAAGAAAACTGCTGTGGGGAGACCGTCATCCTGCCCTACCTGCTCCTTTCCCTTTGGCTCCTCTGGTACCCACGCAGTGTGAATGTGGAGGGATCTTCCACATTAGTCTCTGAACAAGGTCTTTCAATCAAACCCAGGGTCTCTAATAGGGATCGCTTGGCACCTCCGCCTTTGGAGACTGGAATGGCAGGGCAGTCGCCATACCCGCTGCACTTCCATGGGTCTGAACTCTAGGCTTCTCAGCAGGCACGCCATCATCGAGCCATCTCCCCAGCCATCCCTTTGTCTTCTTTTTGCGAGACAGGGCTTCTCAGTCTTGGTTGCCCCGGAACTCACTCTATAGACCAGGATGGCTCAAACTCACAGAGATTCACCTGCTTCTGCCTCCTGAGTGCTGAGATTAAAGGTGTGTGCTACAAACTCGGCTTTGGATTCTTATAATAAAGCTTTTATTCTGGCTCAGAGGAAACAAGATGTAAGGAAGTCAGCTATTCTGAGGATGTGTTCTCTCCGGCTTCATAGGCAGTGCTCTGCCCTCCCCTCTGCAGCGCACAGCACAGTGAGAAGTGAGCTGCGCTCGGACATCACTTCCACACTCAATGTTAACACCATCCACACACTCAATGTTAACACCATCCACACTTTGGAAGGATGCAGACCATGTGTTTTAACTTTTGTTGCTTATAGTCCATGAGAGCTGGACACCACTCATTTTGGTTTTGCCCCAGTAAATATTTAGTTTCTGGTTCTGGGTGGGTAAGTTTACAAACAACTTGCTTCCCTGGGTTCCTGGCGGTGGTAAAAGCCAATATGTGTCTACTAAAATATCCGACTTTGCAACACCGTACAAAGGTCTTTGGGGTGAAGACTCATTTTTGTCCTTTCATTTTGGAATCCATGAGCTCCGCTTGTGTGGAAGAGCCCTGCCAGCTGGACATGGAGTGTCCCCCAAGGCCCCCAGGCACCCCTGGGAGGATATCAGAGCACTGGGGCGTGCCCAGGAAGGGGACACTGGGATCCAACTCTCCCCTCCCCTCCCCTTTGTGCTTCCCAGCAGGCTGTCGGTGAACAATTTGCTCCACCACAGGTTCCTGCCAGGAAGTGCTGCCTCAGAACATACCCAGAGGCAAGGTAGCCAAGAGACCATGGACAGAAAGCTCTGAAGCCATAACCGGCAGTATAACTTTTTTCCCTATAAACTCATTAAGTCAGCTATTCTACTAAATAATGGCAGTTAAACCAGGCCTACATCTTTAATCCCAGCACATGGGAGGTAGAAACAGCAGATCTTTGTGCGTCTGAGGCCAGTCTGGACTATACAATGAGACCCTGTTTCAACAAAGTAAAAGTAAGATAAATCTTAGGAGCTGGAGAGATGGCTCAGCAGTTAAGAGTATTGGCTACTCTTCCAGAGGTCCTGAGTTCAATTCCCAGTACTCACATGGCAACTCATAACCATCTGTAACTGTAGTCCCAAGGGATCTGATACCCTCTTCTGGTGTGTAGACATACATATAGACAAAACACCCATTTACATAAGATACATAAATAAATCTTTTTAAAAAGCAATGAAAAGCTGACAATGCAGAAAGCCACATCAAATGTCTTCAGATATGTCCAAATTTATTATTATTTTAAATTTTATTTTAATTTTATGTGTATGAGTGTTTTGTCTGCATGTATGTATGTTCACCATGTGTGTGCAGTGCCTGAAGAGGCCAGAGAAGGGTGCTGACTCCCTTGGAACTGGAGCTACAGGTGTCTGCTGAATACTCTCTCCAGCTCCATGCTGTATTAAGTTTTACTGTTATGACTACTAGCATTGGCTGTGGCCACAGTAACAAAATGATGAGCAGTGATTGAAGACCATAGTGTATGTGTATGTCACACAAGGCTTTAAATTTTAGAGAAATCTTGTATTCAGTTAATAAATTTGGGGGTATTTCTTTCTCAGTATAAGATCCAACTAGGCCAGGACCCTTATTTTGGTTCACAGTTTAAGAAGGGAGATGTGAGTTTGAGGCCAGCATGGTCTATAGAGCAAGTTCCAGGACAGCCGAGCCAAGGCTACGGCACCAGCAGTGTGAGGCAGCTGGTTACATTGTGTCCATGGTCAGGAAACAACGCAAGGACAGGAAGTAGGGCTGGGCAGGAAAACACTCAAGGCCACCCAGTCACTGTTTCTTCTAAGAAGGCCCCACCTCCTAGCATTTACAGCCTTTCACAACAGCGCCACCCGCTGGCCAGGGTGGGTCCAAGTCAGCCCACCCTGTCCCCCTATAGTTTCCTTCCTTTCCCAAGGCTGGTGCCACCCTTCACCCGACCAGGACACTGAGGTTCCAGGAAGCCACCCTACCACAGTGACAAGCACATGAGGAAGGTCCCAGCACAACAGAACTGCCGGACGGACTTACCACATGGCATGCATGTATGTCGGTGGGAGTCGTGGGCTGCTTACTGGAGTGCAGTTATACGACCTCATGATTCTTTCTGCCAATAAAAAATTTCTAAACAAACTTGCTACCAGCAGGTCCTGTCGGAAGAGCTTCTGGAAGAGATCTGAAGGCAGATAAAAAATAACAAGGAATCTTTAGTGATTTGTGCCCAGCACTGGAAGCCGAACACACAAGCTTTCTTCCATCAAAAATTATTACAGACAAGTTGAGACTGACACACACATTTCTCACTGGCAACACACACATGCACATATCAGTCTACATATGAACAAAAACACAAATCCCAACCAACCTATAAACAAAGTATGCATGTTTTATAGCAAGAATTCTGGTTTCAACAGATAAGGACAATGTCAACACTTACTAAGGAAGCGGAGCCCTGAGCCTGCTGGAAAAACATTACTGAGGGAAGAGAGGGCTGACATGGAGCTTGCGACCTGACATGGTTCTAAACACTTGACCCGGGGCTGGAGAGATGGCTCAGTGGAAGAGCACTGACTGCTCTTCCAGAGGACCCAGGTTCGATTCCCAGCACCCACATGGTAGCTCGCAGCTGTCTGAAGATCCAGTTGCAGGGGATCTGACACCTGCACACCAATGCACATAAAATAAAGTTAAATAAACCATAAAAAAAAAAAAACTTGACCCTTGGTCCCTGCACCGACATCACCACACCCAACCCTCCTGAGGCTCTTCTGCTCTCCTTCCTGTTTTTCAGGGCCTGTGAGCTTCTTCACTGGAGGGACCAGCGACGCTGTTTGATGGTGGTGTCTCTCACCCCGAGGGAGCACGTTCCAGGCGATGGTGTCTGTGATGGCTGTGAAAATCCAGTTCAGCTCACCCAGAGGGGTCCTCCGGTCATTCAGCCGGCCAGGAATCCTAGACAAGATGGCGTTTGCATTAGTGCTGCCATGGTTAATGAAATAGGCGAGGGAGTCAGATGTGGGAACAGATCTTGATGGAGAGGGAAGGGCGGCTGGGCTGTGGCTGGGAGGTACTTCTGGAGCCCGACATTCTCAGAGTTCCTGCACATCTCCTTCACGGAGACAAGGCAGCCACTACAGAGGTTCACCCTAAGTAGCTCCTATGCTCTGCCCTCCAAGAAGACACACACCAACAGTTTTCTTGTTGCCCTTGCAGGTATGGACCAAGCACAGCTGGCAGCACACAGCTGTACTGTTCCACACATGCAGCGCAAGCCCAGTTAGGCTCAAAGACACACATCTCGCGGTCAAGGGATCCACTGCTGCAGAAGGGCTGAGGAACAAAGTCCTACCCTGGACAGCTTACTTACCATGTAGTCTTTCAATTGGTCCTGAAGACCTAGACCTGCTACCACTAAGAGTGCCACTCCGTGGGAAGGACAGAGGAGGAGCAAACATCAAGTGCATGCACAGAGAGCCTGGCAGTGCACACGCTGCAGACACTCCAGGCAGACGTGTGCACTCTGGAAAGGAGGTGGAGGAAAGCTGCACCGAGTGCTAATCCAGGAGCAGACCTGCATCCTGACAAGGCGGAGGGTCCATGTCTAGGACACGGATGAGTCCACTGCAGGCCAGAGCAGTTCAAAGCCCTAAGGTGTGGGCAATGCCCTACATCTTCTGCTCTGCCGCAGGCTTAACTGTACCCACCAGGTAGCAAGTTTAATTATATCTGACTAGAAACTCTTTCTTCCTCCCAGAAGGAAAATGTTCACAGTGATTTGGTTTAGAGACTAGAGTGTGATTTGCTATTTATAAGGTGGAACAGATTAATAATTCCCATTTGATGGTACTGTCAGTAAGAACAGCTCAAAGACTCAGGAACAGAGGGGAGCAGGGCCGGGCTAGCTCCATAACACAACTAGGCCGAGTGAGCGCTTTCCTCCACTAATGCCGTTGTACAAATACTCCTTGTCTTCAAGGAGGCTTAGTGATAGCACAGAAAAATGTCAGAGAAAAACAAAGCAAAACAGTCAGCCAGTGTAGTCCTCTAAAGCAGCAGTGCTCACAGCAGGTGTACATCTAGCCTGACATTCGCGTCATGGAGCCCACTGCTGGCCATGTGCGGGGACCACAGAGTACCCTACTCTGAAGAGAAATCAAGAGCCAGAGGTGAATGCAGCACAGGGTGTTGGAGACTGACTGGCCTTTACCCTGGGTGTGAGATTCTCCTTACCTGCTCTCTTGCCATGGAGGGGCGTGTGTACGGGAACCATGGGAAAGCAGATGCCCGCTCTCCCTGGAGTCTCTCCCCACAGAGCTATGTGAGTGTGGGGTACACCCTCAAAGAGAAGACATTTTTCATGACTGAACAGTACACAAGCTCTCACAGTTGTTAATGGGATGTCAGAGTGACGAGCATGACCACCATCTTCGGCAGTGTGTCCCGACTGCCCCACTAACGCCAAGTTCAAGTATGGGCTTCCTACAAAATTTCAATACCTTACTAGGACCCATTGGAAGCTGTCTCCTCTACGTGACCATTTACTAGAGAGAAAAGAGGCCACTTCAGCAAAGGCGAACCCACAGGACAGTGCTCAGGAAATGACAGAAAGAGCTCTGTTCACTCTCCATTTGCCAACAGCGAGGACATTGCTGACCCAGTCACCTGAGCCTAGGGATAGAGGCTTTACTAGACTTCCAGCAGAGAAATGGCTAGCTACTGAGCTCAGCTTCGGTGTGACTGACACCATGGGAGTTACAGACTGCCCTCCCCCACCTCAAGCTGGTCTTCCTGGTATGGTGAGCCCATCCTAGAACAGTCAGTGTGGTTAGCTAGCCACTGCACTAAAAACAGAGAGAAAAACCGAGAGAAACTGCGAGGAAAGGTCAGATGTTCTCTTTGGGCAAATGTGAATACCCCGACCCCAGGTTAGCCTGCTCAGCACCAAAGCATTCTCTTCCAGTGAAATCTTAGGCCTTTAATTCACACACAGTCCTAGGTGTATGTAGTCCGGGTCAGGAGAGCCTCCCTTTAGACGAGCGAACACCAGAGGTAAGTGGCCACTGAGCATCCATAGTGTGCAGACCTACTATGCTACAAGAGACCTACTATGCTATTCCCTGCCCTACTTTAGGCATCAAGCACATACTTAAAGAAAACCCCCCGGGTCACACCATTCAGGGAAGGGTCAGAGAAACTATGGCAACATTTGGGGAAACAGCAATCACACTGGGAACATATACAATCTTGTCTTCTATCTCAGTGCGTAGCTTCCCAGCCAGCAGTCAATACCCCCTTTCCCCTGAGACAGGATCTCACTATGTAGCCCTGGATATCCTGGAACTCACTCTGTAGACCAGGCTGTCCTTGAACTCACAGGGCCCGAGTGCTGGGATTAATGGTGTGTGCCACTGTGCTTGGCCCACCAGTTAATTCTAATCCAGAAACTTATTAAAGAGATGTACTTAGTACAGGACGTACTAAGGCAGAGTGTGATTTTATTAAGACTGTGACAAGTTAGAAATGGGCTATGTGACCAAAACAAGAAAAGTGACTGAGTAAATTATAGAGCAACCATAGAGAAATTGGCTACTAGATGCTTAATAGTGATTTTTTTGGACATCTCAATAGGGCAACTTTGTGCTTTATAATAATAACCAAAGGAACAAGTCAAGGGCACAGCCAAGATCACTCAAAACACGTGCACGAAGAGCAGCAGGAAGGCCTCCACGTGCCGGGGTGGGGGTAGGGAGGAGGTGTGCGCTTCCTCTTATCCACGGTGAATGGAGACTCCGCCCCACTTGAACTGCAGGGAAGGCTGGAGACTGGCTCCCATTTACTTCCTTGTTCATCCTCAGCCTTGAGTGGCACTAGGAAGGTGAGCTCTAAGGAGACAGCATGGGGGGGCTGGACCCTCGTGCAGTGGGCAGTATAGGGTCTACAAGAACCTAAGGGACCTACCATGGTCTGTTGCCAAACCTGGGTGGTAACTGATCAGAGCCCACACGCCTTGAGTCAAGTGAGGCTACCACAGATCAGGATGTTTTCCTGGGTGCAGTTTCTGGGGATGTGAACAGAAGGTGTGTTCTCAGCAGTGAGAAGCTGCTGACAAGTGTCACTACCCTAGCCTCGGTCACTGAATAGCCACTGAGAACAGAGCCTGTGTTTGGGTCTGGGTTATTTGTATTTAAAAACAAAACAAAACAAAACTCTAATGTGTGACAGTCAGCACTAAAATTCTGTAGCATCCTGAAAAGCCCCTACCTTCCCTGAGATCATCATAAAAATATAGGCATCTGCCCAATAGTTGCAGATAGATCTAAAAATCATCACACTGACTGGTCGATTGATTGATGGACCACTGTCCAGTGAAGAAGCACTAGTGTGGCTTCTAGCTCATTTGCAGACAGGTCCTTCGGGGATGACAAAGGTGGAGTGAGCCAACACCCGTTCTCCTTTTCGTCTAGAGCTGACAGGGAAGCTGGGAAGCCATCTGGATCGTCACAGGCTGCAGCAGGACCCTGAGGGAACCAGGTAGCTGTAATAACATCCCCACCCCACTACGGAAGCTTCTCTAGGTCCTAGAAAGCCCATTGATAAGCACAGGGGCTCTTTCAAAATTTAACTCCTTGGTGCTAATCAAGGACAAACTCTATGTGGAAAGTGATCGCAGGATTGAAGGATGAGAAGCCAGCTCTAGTCCCAGCTGTGCTGTGGCTGGGCAACTTCTGCATCCTGTGTCTCGGCTCTGAGTCACGAAAACTAACCTTATGTGCGACACGGGACTAAAATAAAACGGGTCACACTTGCACAGCAGACACAACGGCAGCCAGCTACCTCCTTGGCAGGGGCATGCCGCCTCCTCAGCTCTCCCTCCCACTGTTGCTGCCGGCACAAGGTTTATTCCCATCTTCCTGAATACATTACACTCCCCTGCAGCTGTCTGCTTCCGGCCAGGACTCATCTCCCTTGACTTCACTACCCAGGCTATCCTTGGGTGGCACCTGCTGCCATAAAGTGACCACGTTTGAGTGTCTCCACTGCCACGGATGTGATGGCCTCAGAGCGGGGCTGGTTCTGGAATGGCGGTCTGTCATTTTCCTCTTGGGCCTCTCTTCATCCCACACCCATGATGGCCCTTATCACCATCCCTGCAGTCACTCATAAGATAGACTCTGTCCACCACTCTGCTCCTGAGCCACCCTTTTCCACCTAGGTGACCGACAGACCCTGTTACATCACCGGTCATCCAAACCTTACTGAGGAGACATTTCTAAGGTCGTGTTTAGTGTCTGAATGTCCGGATGATTTCTACCTCCTCATTCCTGCCAACTTGTGTCTCGCTAGCACCTGCCCTTCCTGTCTGTTTCTCACACAGGGCTGCACAGAGTCATGTACTGTGGGAAGAGCACACTCACAGATCAGGCCTCAGTCATGAGAGGTCTTTACAAACTGATGTTGAGGGATATGTAGGGTAAGCAGCCAGCCTGAACTCTGGCATCAAATATGGGCTTGAATCTGGTAACTGCCCTGTGGTCTTGGGCCAACTGTCTGAGCTCACTGAGGTCTGGTTTATTTCAATACCAAGTTTTACAACTAGCTAGACCCAACCACTGACTTGGGACTACTGCCATGTGTGTCACTGTACATGGCTCACCTCCCAGGAAGGTGTTCTTTTCATTCTAAGCTGTCCCGAGAGTGTTCTTGACTTTGAGAAAAAAATGGTGAACAGCTGAACATAGCCTGGCTTATCATCTGCCTTACAAGGTCTGAGGACCAGGAACAAGTAGACCTGGGATACAGGAGGTAAGGATACAGGAGGTAGGAATACAGGAGGTAGGGATATAGGAGGTAGGGCTTATAGAAAGCTGATGATGCCCATGTCTTTCTGGCCTTGGAAAAAAAATCAGCCAAGACCTCATGACCCTAGAGCTTCCTTTGTGCTCCACAGTGCTCCTCTTTCTTCAGATCCAGAAAAAACACAGGGCAGCCAGCAGCAAAGCAAGTTCCCCTTGCTGTTCCTGACCTTGACAAAGCAACAGATCTCTGACAGCCCTTACCATTGGCCCTCCTGCCCCTGGAAAACCAGATACCAACACCCTTTCCTGATCTGCTCTGTGGGATCCTGACTCAATTTGGGAATGCTGCCCTGACCTCATAAACCTCAGAACACCCTTGCTATTCAGTGAGCAGCTACAGTGACTCTCTTGCTTCACACGGGTGGGCTGTTCTGAATTCTTTCTTCACAGCCTGAGCTCGAGAGGAGCTGAGAGCGCACTGCTAGCTTCTCTTCAGCAAGGACCCACTCTATGAGCCCCACTCACGCATGTGCTCCCCAGCTTTAGACCAAGTGCAGCACGGAGTTCCTGTGAGAATCTGCTTCCACCTGATGGGAAGGAAGGCTGTCCCCCATCCAAGCCCTTCTAATTCACATCATGTTGGCTGAGGGCTCCCCTGTGTCAGCTAGAATGCTGCAAAGTCCTCTGATGTTTTTCCCATAGGGGCCTTGAGTGCCTCTACTTAAAATCTCAATGACATCAGGCACCTGCGGCTGGAGAAGAGTGGGCTTCCCAGCTTTAGCTGGGCACACTCCACAGGAGCAGCCAGGCCTCTGAGGGGCAGGCTAAAGACTTCTGTCCAATGCATTCCAACAGAAAATCCCTTCGTGGCCTCAAAACTGTCACTATCTGACTAAGTTGATGGCTGATCTTGTAAAATCTGTTGCCAAATCTGGTCCATGCTTCCCAATGCCAGATGGCATAGTGCTGAGAACAGCAGCACTGGCTTCTGTTTGTCTATGTTGCCCATGTCCCTTCTTGGTCAGTGGGGTCAATTCCTACGTAGTGTAGAAGCAGCTCCATCTATGCTGTGGAGCTCAAGATGCCCTGGACATGGCCGCTTAGTAGAGCTCCTGCACAACCAGATTCACTTCTGAAAGCCCCTGCTCTACACACACACACACACACACACACACACACACACACACCACTCTGAACAGTCCCTGCTCTCCTGACACACACACCTCTGAAAGTCCCTGCACTCCCGACACACACACACACATCTGAACAGTCCCCTCACTCCACACACACACACACACACACACGCACACGCACACGCACACGCACGCTGCACACCTCTGAACAGTTCCCGCACTCCTGACACACACCTATCTCTGAACAGTCCCCGCACTCCTCCAAGCCCTTTCCTGTGTTCTTTTTATTACCCACCACTGCTTTTCTCGACTGATTTCCTGTGTAACTAGAAAACACATTCCTATGGGCAATGACTTTCTTTCCTCGATATGTATCAATCTCCTTAGAGTTTTTGGCAGAGTGCTAAGCACACTGAATAATCTCAGCAGCCCACAGACCTGAGTCATAGGACTCAGGAGCAGCAGCTCCCACTCATTCCTAAGACGCCCCATCGCCCAGTGGGTAGAACTGTAACTCTGACAGCTGCAGATGGGGACGGGAAGGAGTCAGGCTCAGTGCTATTCTTCAGGGTCTGTCTCAGCTCTTAGAGTGAGCCTCACTCTTCTCTGTGCACCCCAGAAATGCTTTCATGATGAGAAAGGTGGAAGAACAGAAATCTGGACCATCCCAAGAGGGAGCGATGCAGAGACTGGGCCAGACCGAAACTGAAAGACCCCAGTTTCCTCCTTGCCCCATGTGACCACCCGTGATGACCACCTTTAACTGTTAACTTGCCCCACACCTGAGTCTCACCTGAGCCGTGCTGAGGAACTGTCTAGATCAGGTAGGCCTGCGGAAGTCTGTGGGGGACCGCCTTATCCTAAAGGCAGATGGTGACACTCCCTGAATTTGGGTCCCAGTTTGTATAAAGGAGAAGGGGCAGGTGCGCTCTCTGCTCTGGAGTGGATGTGACCAGCTGCTTCAAGCCCCTGCTGCCTGACTTCCCCGAGATGAGAAACTGTACCTGGAACTGTGAGATAATAAATCCTTTATACCCTTAGCTGCTTTTGTCATGGTATTTTCTCACGGCCACAGAAAACGACCGCAGGACAACCGACCAATGCAGGTGCTAACTCATTAACTGCCCTAAACTATTCCACTCGTCATCAGCACTTGCAGGTGTCAACATCGCATCCTCACTGCTGGGCACCCTGTGCACTCAGAACTGCCCAGACAGGGTCCCTCACCACACAGCTCGGGTTTGTAACCTCTCCAAACACCTTCCTCTGTCACCTCCTTCCATCCTCCAGGGCCTGCAGAGGTTCTGCTGCCTTCTCCACTGTCCCATAGAATGCTGTGGGTGCCTCTGTATCTTAACAGTGATGCTGTCCAGGCTGTCTTCATGCTTGGGACAAATGTACCATGTTCATGTGCCCATGTGTGCTTGGTGGGCCAATGCCGGAATCACTACTGATTGATCACAACACTCTGTGTGCACAAAATGTTCAGCATTATCCTGGCTTCCAGGATAATGGCACCATCACACCAGAGACAATCTTTTTCTCACAGAGTGAGGACACAGGAAGAAGGTAATAAAATGGTACAAGTCCCACCATCTGAAGTCCACTAGAAACGCTGGCACACATCCCTGCGGCCAGCTCAGTACGCACAACAGAAAACAACCTGCAACACACCAAGGCGCTGTGTAAGGACATGCTGCATGCTGGCCACAAATGCCCAGGACACAAGAAACAGCCCACACCACAGCTCCAACAGTAGCTTGGCAGGGCAGGGGTATGGGTGTTTTTAAAATTCCTTTTTGCTTACTTGTGTTTAATGAGATATTTGCTAAAAATATAGTCCCTACACAACAAAGGAAAATAATACTCCTCCTGCTTTTGAGGAAAGAAAGGCAGTTTCTAAAGGAGGAAGGCATTTAAAACGGATGGATGAAGTCAACGGGCTGTGGCACGGTGCGTCCTCACCCTTCAATGGCCACAGTGACTGTGACTGTGTGGAGAACCTTGTAGGCTCTCTTACTGCAAATGATCCATTACAAAGACCACAGGAGGTGAACCCAGCAATTTCCTTTGAAAACAGTTCTGAAAACGAGGTTCAGTACATAATGGCTGGATCTTCAGGAAGGCAGGAGTGCCCACATTGGTTCAGAGGTGTGTGCATGTGTACAGATCCACAGAGAGCCCCATCAAGAGCACTGCACTGGCCGGGCGGTGGTGGCGCATGCCTTTAATCCCAGCACTCGGGAGGCAGAGGCAGGCGGATCTCTGTGAGTTTGAGGCCAACCTGGTTTATAAGAGCGAGTTCCAGGACAGGCTCCAAAGCCACAGAGAAACCCTGTCTCGAAAAACCAAAAAAAAAAAAAAAAAAAAAAGAGCACTGCACTGAAGCTGGGACACAAGGCTGCACACATCTCCTCCTAATGACTCAGAGTTATAGGGCAGAGCCTGAAGCCTGCAGCTAATTTGCTGGACAATAGGTGTTTAGATACTTGTAAAAATATTTTTCATAAATTAACATTCTCCTAAGCTAAATCAGACCACAAACCACATGCCCTGACATCCCTTCCTACAACCCAGTTGTATTCTATGTCGCCTGAGCTCCTCATACACAGTGCACACACGCTAGCAATTCACAAATGCCAAATGGTCAGAACCTGCGGTTTACACTGTGGCTCATGGGCTCTCAGGAGCTCTGGTGTCCAATGCTGTACTGGCACCACCCCTTCCTCCCCATCAAACACACAGACACTGAAACGCTGTTACCATAGTGCACATAGTTCAGCCCACAGCACCCAGGCAAGGAAATGACAGAGACACAGAGCAGAATAACCACAAAGAATGCCCACACGAACACATCAAGGCACAACCGTCCAAGTCCAGACAAGAAACCTTACAAACAGTGAGAGAAAGCTATTCAAGGGAAGGCCACATATTAAGTACATGTCAAAGACATCTCCTCCCACCCAACCCAAACAACCAATCCAACAAGAGACAAGCATGGCAGCAACAGGCAGCAGACAGCAGGCAAGGCCTCTAAGGTCTTGAGCTACCAAGCAGGAACTCTTAGAAAGGCCAGTCCAGGCTGGGGACACTGAGATGTGGCTGTGCCCCAAGAATGAAGAGCAAGTATACAAATCCTCAAAACTCTCAGTAAAACAGAGCAACGTGCTAACACAGGCTGACGGTCGGTCAGTCAGAGCAGCCCAAGATCTGTCTGAACACTCAACAGCAATGTACACACTAAAGAACAAGGGGGATCAAACCTCAGCAATCACAGCTTTTCCTTCTGCTACCTCAACAGCCGCAGAAAAAGTGTGTAACAAATTCTAGCATCAACTTGTGATGGCGAGGGAACTTTCCCACTTGACAGTGGCTAGCCACGGAACACGGACAGCTCGCTGTGCTTAACAGCATGACGCAAAATGTTTCTCCTTCAGTGCCCTTTAAGAGCAGAGCTTGGACGCCCAGCTCCACTGTTTCCATTTAATACTGTCCTAAAGGCACTAGACAGTGCAACAGAATATGAAAAAGAAATAAAAGATGCAAAATTTGGAAAGGAAGAAGTAAAACTGCATGCACTCGCAGATGACATAATCGTATCTTATGGAATCTGCAAAACTACAACAGCGCACAGCGAATACCTCTGTAAATAACTGGACACCGCCAGTCCAAGCAGGGCAGAGGACAGCACGGTGAAGCGCAGGCCTCGCGTCAAGCTCCTGCTCTGCCCCGGGAATCCCACTGCTATCGCCCGTCTTGCTCAAGCTCAGCTCTGTGAGGATCACTAAGGGCATACTTTACTGCCTAAATCAAATGAGAAAAGGTCAATGAATCAGAAATGGCTGACACATAGGATCTGCCCCAGTAGATGTACAAACAGCGATCATACTCAAGAACCATGGAAGGACACAGCAGACTCCAATACAAGCAAGTGAAACACCAGATGCATGCAGTCTAGCCAGCCACCTGTTGTAGCGCCCAAACTCCTGAGACTCAACATCAGTTCAGTTCAACACGAGTGGGCGGGGAGACAGGTAAAGCAACTGCTTTACAAGCATGAAGTCCTGAGATTGGATCCCCCAGCACCCATATAAAAACTGGGTACAGCAGTGCCCATCTGTAACTCCTTTGCTGCAGAAGAGGAGACAGATCCTAAATGGAATGGGGGCTCCAGTCAAGAACTGTCTCAAAAAATAAAGTGGAGAGTGACTAATGAATTCACCTAACACTGATTCTGGCTTTCCACGTGTAGGAAACACCTGTAATACATGAGTGCTGTGGGACAATGGTCTTTTATCCTGTCACTTGTATTATTTTAAATAGAATGCTGATTGGCCAGTAGCCAGGTAGGAAGTAGAGGCGGGTCAACCAGACAGGAAGTAGAGGCGGAGCAACAAGAATGCTGGGAAGAGGGAAGCACAGTCTGCAGTTGGGAACCAGATGCAGAGAAAGCAAGATGTAGCTAACACAGACAAGAATTATGGGCTGATATAAGTTATAAGAATTAATTAATAAGAAGCCTGAGCTACTGGGCCAATCAGTTTATGATTAATGTAGACTCTCTGTGATTTCTTTGGGACTCAGTCAACACATGGGCATGTCTGTGCATGTGCGATGAAACTAACCTCCTGGGTGTGCAGAACACTGATGACAGGAAGCTTCCTCTTCCTCGTCCGTACTTCATCCGTCTCAGAGCACATATTGGACCAGAACCAGACAAAGAAGCCCGAGCTCTCTTCAGCCTTCCCATGACTTCAAATTATTGGTCTTTTACTTCTTTGGGCTAATAAAACATATTCCCTGGACCCACCTAGACCCCTCCACCAAGAGCTCTGCAACTCCCACAATCACCAGTTACTAGTGCTTGATGGCACTAGGCACTTAAGGAATCCACAGGGGAAAAGGGCAGAAGAAAACAAGCTACAAAGCACCCAGAGATGAGTGTTTAAAATAGGTACACTGCTGGGTGTGGTAGTAACACACGCCTTCAAACCCAGCACACAGGAGGCAGAGGCAGGTCATGGCCCACCTGGTCTACACAGTAAGTTTCAGGACAGACAGGAATATGAATATATACATGCTCTGTCTCAAAACAAAAAACGAACAACCAAAAGCATGCTATGTTCATGGTCCAGACAATGACCCCCAGACAAACGACAGCACATTTTAGGTTAGAGCACATTCTAAAATGCTAACAGCTTTCAAAAAGATTTCTCTACTATGTACACAGTGTTGCCTGCAGGCCAGAAGGGGGCGCCAGATTTCATTGTAGATGGTTAGGAGCCACTATGTGGCTTGGCAGCTGGGAATTGAACTCATGACCCCTGGAAGAATAAGCAGTGCCCTTAACTTCTGAGCCATCTCTCCAGCCCCTAAAATACTAAAAAAAATTTTATGAAATACTTGCAGCTTCACTAGTTAAAACAAAACAAAACATTGATGGAGACAGCGGTACAGGCAGAGCCACAGAGCGAGGTGGAGCTTCACACCCACAGGTCCCTGTCTAGGATGGAAACCTGATGACCAGACAGGAAAAAGAGCTTTGAACAGCACTGTACACAATATACAAAAACAATCTAAGATGAATCATAAACTTAAACAAAAGTTAAAGCTGTAAAACTTCTAGGGAAAAAGGTCAACAGCCCTGGAAGAGTCAGGCAAAGCCTTTTTAAGTGACACACAGAAATCACAAACCATAGAAGAAAAAGCTATGAGATTAGATCTCATCAGAATGAAAAGCTTCCCTTTGAAGGACTGCTTTGAAGACAAAAACACAAGGTACAGACGTTCCAAAATTGTTAACAATACAGGGCTCTGACTAACGACACCCAACACAGTTACAATTTAAGAACTGGCAAGAGACTTGAAGGCACACCCATTTTCCTAAGGAACATAAGCCAAACAGCAGCAACACATGAAGGTGCTCCAGCAGAGAGTCACTTCCTGACACCATATGGTATGTCCTCTGGAACCGATGACTCTGAAAATGCAGGACACTAAGAGTGGACGCGGATCCAGAATGGATGACCCTCACACCTGCAAAGATGGTCCACCATGATAAAAACCAGCCTGGTAACTTCTTTTGTAGTATTAAATGCATACCTACCACTTCACCGGCCATTTCACGCACAGGTATTTATCTGGGGAAGCAAACATAACATTTCCACATGTGGCCACAGATGACTGTCTGTAGTGTAACAACCAAATGATCTACCACCAGGTGAAGCAAACTGACACAGAACAGGATGTGGCTTGTAGTAAAGGAATGCAGCACCAATACACCAAGCCTGTGAGAATCTCAAAGGCTTACATCAATCAAAGAACCCATACACACTTCCAAGGGTTCCACTTCCATGACATTCTGGAAAAGCCAACTCCAGCATATGGGAAGGCAGACCCAAGGTGGCCTGGGCCTGGGGATCAGGAGGGCTGGTGAGATAAGAGCATTGTAGACCCACCCTGCTGGTAGCAGAGGTTCATCAAATCACAGTTAACTCCGGGTACCTTATTGACAGTCTCTTGGTAATGTTGATCTAAAACCATGAAAACAAATACAGGGGGAAATTATGGCATTTTCAGCAGACAGAATTTCCCCCAGGAGATGTGCACCGAAGGTAGAGAAAAATGAGCTCAGATGGGAGCTCTGAGGTACAGGAAGGGACGAGGAACATCAGGAGGTCTGAATGTGGTGATGCAACCAAATGTTAATGCTGGAGGGTAATAGCACTGAGTACAGACAAAAGCACAGAGACAATGGGGATGTGTGTGCATCTGGCACAGGAATCAGCTGAGAGGCCATGTGACTGCAGTGACAGGCAGCTTGCCAGGCAACAGCTATGCTCAGGAGTCAGCCCTTAGTTAAACAGAAGTAGCCACCAGAAAGGTGGAGAGGCACAAGCTCTGTCTCACTGTGCTCTGCCTGGCAGCTATATTCAGTGAGAAATCTTGCCTCCCAGCACACCTGGTTTCCTTAGGACCAAAACTCTGAGCTGGGCAGAAATGAAGTCAGAGAGAGACTGACAGGCACGATGCTGAGGCACGCAGGCCTTTGTTTTGATGACAAAGGCCTGTATTTCGGCCCCGCTGTGAAGAAAAAGGAAGCAGTGCACGTTGTATGGAGGTGCCCCCATGGCAGCCTCTGAGTCCTGACATCCTTCCTCCAAGACTCATCTGTGATGTCGCTGCAGGGCTGAGTTTCTTTCTGGGCTCGCCCATCAGAACAAACCATGGAACTCCTTGTAGGCAGAGGTGATCGCCACCTTTCACCTGCTCCGCCTTGACAGGAGTATGAGTAAAAGGTGCCAGGTTCAGGTGACCACCTGGAGATGAGGCGAGGGACAGGTGACTGGATGGGTGGGCGAGGCCTCGGGTTGGCAGGTGGAGATCCAGTTTTCTGCCTGTTAGTGTTCCAACTCTCTGTGCAGGCCCTGGGCATTTGTTCCCCCGATCCACCCTAAACCAGCACCAGTGAGGCTACTCAGAGGATCTTGTCCTGACTATGCTGCCCAGGGGCCGATGTCTCAGGACTGGTGATCCGTGCACGCTGATCAGCTGCTGACTGTTCACTATAAACAGCTGTTACAACTGCACCGGAAAGAAGCATACTTTTAAAACCAAGCCTGTATCTTTTAATGCTTACCTTTTAAAACCATCCATATTATGGGTCTACCTGGGCAGTCATGGTCCCCACGCCTGTATCAGGGAAGCTCACATACCATCCAAAGTGAGGATGCTGAGGGAAGGGTATGGCATGGCCTAGATGCCCACTGCAGCAGACTGCCAGGCACACCCACTCTGCATTTCCATTTTCTTGGCTCTTAGAAGGTGGATGACAAAATTTGCCCTCAAAGAGCCCTTTAGGAAGGTGACATAGCTGGGTGGTGGTGGTGCACGCCTTTAATTCCAGCACTAATGAGACAGAGGCAGGCAGATCTGAGTTCAAGGCCACCCTGGTCTACAGAGTGAGTTCCAGGACCTCGAGTAGCCAGGACTACTCGAACAAACAAACACAACAACAAAAAACCTCCAACAAGAAAAGGGAAGGTGATAATATATAAAGCCCTCCACACAGGACTGGGCACATAGGGGGTACTCAGCAAGTGATATTTTAGAATGTGATGAAAGCCACGTAGTTTCAAATCCAGAAGCCAGCCCACGCTAGGGCACCTGGTGGTAGATGGTCCTGCAGCCTCTGAAGCAGCAGGAGCACCAGCGGAGCTGTGCTGCATCAGACATGCCCGTTAGCTCTTTAGAGAACGTGTTTACACAATCGATGTTAATCATGAATAATTTTTTGTACACTTTGTGCCTCTAGTGATCAGAATACTAACTAACCGCCTCCTGGAGCAGGTTCAGCATCTGTAGGATCCCTGGAGCTTTCCGAGAACCCTAATATTTCCAGCACTGTTTAAGCGTTTCATTACTTTGTTTCAGAGCTGAAAAATGTCCCTTAATTTGCAAGCATGGATCTTATTGCCACTCTCTCAAAGGATTCGGAATATAAATATGCATTGCAACAGCAACAGGCATATTCATCAGGCAATAGGTGAGCACAGATAATTAGAAGCAGTGGAGGGGCTCAAGGAAGTTCGCTCTTCCTTCCAGACATAGCAGCTTAGTGGAAAACAGATACCTTCCCTAGCTTTAAGATACTAAAGGTAACGAAACACCCACACAAGGCTTGTGGCATCTGCAGGTAATTGCTAAGGCTACGGTGGAACCACCCTGGTGTCCTGAGGAACCATATCTGGAGCACAGCAATAAGGCAACCTCTGAAAACTGACCCTGGTCCCTACCATATCCACCCAGCAAGTCCACAGTGCGGAGCTCAGTCCCTTCTCTAGTGACAGCAAAGACAGATAACACAGCTCAGGGTGGATTTCTAACTGGCTGACAGCAGAAGCGTTGTCACACCCAATGTCATGAAGATGGAAAGAAAACCAGGTGGCAACAACCACACCCTGGTGCCGGGGTGCAGCTCCATGGTATAGTCCCTGCTTGGTGTACATGAGGTCCTGGCTTCCATCCCCAACAGCAAATGAGAAAGAACAAGCCAGTCAGCTTCCAGGCACCACAGAGCCCACAGGCCCGCGGAACTTCAGGGGCTCTCACCTGCAGTGGGTGCTACGATTCTGATGGGCCACAGCTGAAGGCTCAGTGAAATGCTGCCCTGACAGCCAAGGCTCTGATTCGGAAGCACTCTGGCCCTGAGGGAGGCCTGTGCACAAAATCGGTGGTGGGTGTGAGAAATAAGTATGAGTGGCAGGCAGGACACATGGGCAAAGGACATGTGTGCAAATGCTACTCAGTTGCCTACAGCAGGCAGGGAGAGGTGTGCCAGGAGAGATGTCCATTCCCCTTTGGGATCTTTTATCACGAAGGAAACAAATGCCTGTTGTCCTCAACCATCTGTGCAGAGAGACTTGTCATACTGGCTAGGTGGGCCAGAACCAAAGTCATGCTCATAGTGTGACACAGGTATAATTAACAGAAAAGGCTTCCCACATGGTGAGCCAAATGAAAGAATAAGACTGTATACAAATGAATGTTTAGAATCCTTGAAAAGCCAGAAAAAATCAATTGCAGCTCTAACTAAAGCCCCACTAATGTGCTTATGTGCTGCTACAAGCTTGCTAGCATCTATTTACCCCCGTAAGCTCTTCGTCACTCCAGATCCTCACCCTGCCTTTCTAGGGCTCACTAGAGTTTCCTTAGGAGCACTGACGCTCAGGGCTTTCCTCTCCAGTCTCTCATTAATCCACAGAGCTCAGGATTTTGTTCAGAATAATGAGCAGCTACAGAGAAAATGGACTGGAACCAAGGAATTGAACAGACAGCCCCCACTGTTTGCTCTGATAACTGTAACTGAAGCAATCTAGCCCACCAATTAATCTGGATCCAAGGTCAGTACACAAGAACTCATGGGGAGGCTTCAAGCTCTGCACGAAGGCCACACTGTACCTGGAGAAAGCACAAGGAGCAGACACTGTACCATAACCACCCAGGAGTTCATCAGGCCTGAGTCAAGATGATGATGGATTCCCTGTCAGCTTTAATGCAAATGAAATGTGGAAAACTCAGAGCTCCAACTCTCTGCGAAAGTAGACTAGCCACAGTGAGCAGGGCACGTGACCATGTATGTCACCCAGCCAATTACACAAACCTCACCCAGCAACTCCCCTGACAGCTTTGTCAATATCGTGCAAATGTTTTTATTAAAATCTCTCAACTACTCAAAAATTTATATATTTTGAAATATTCCATGATTCTCAAACCATCAGCTATTTATACATTTTTTAAGAGAACACTCATGCTGCCTGGGTGGGGAGGCTGGGCTTTTGCTCCTTGGGGTTTTGAGCGAGCCAGGAAGGCAGCTGGGGTGAACACACATCTCTAGATGTACCGCACAAACCCATCTGCTGCTCGTCCCTGGGATGAGAGGGCTCTGAGGTGACAGGGAGTCCTGGGCACTTTGGAACAGACCTGAACCAGTTTAAGTGTGACCAAGCAACAGAGACACAAGCAACTATTCTATGATCACTTCATTTCAACAAAGTTTTAAAGAGATAGAATATTAAAAGGCTTTTTAAATGTTCTGGGGCTCTGGAGCCAACGTGGCTCAGCTGGCACTGTGTTGTGGCCCGCAGAGACTGTCCTTCCTGTGGACCTGGAGCAGGGAAGGGGGCCGCAGAGACTGTCCTTCCTGTGGACCTGGAGCAGGGAAGGGGCCCACAGAGACTGTCCTTCCTGTGGACCTGGAGCAGGGAAGGGGGCCGCAGAGACTGTCCTTCCTGTGGACCTGGAGCAGGGAAGGGGGCCAAGCACAGTGGAGCCTGCCCAGGCTCTCAGCATCGGGATGAAGAAACTTGGCTCCTGGGCCCTACTTCCAGAAAAGTGTCCCTGGGTTCCTGGGCCAGGGCATGCTGCCCAGTGGCATGCTGGTGACAAGGTACACTCTTGGAGACTCATCCTCACACAACAGGTCCCAACATTCTGCTTGTACAGCTTGTGTGCAGATGCATGATAAAGCAAGGAGCACGATACACGGGAAACCAGCAGGTGGTGGCTCCAGGATAACCATGAAGACACTCGCTTCTTAGACCCTGTGTCCAGCAGCAACAGCAGCAGGAGAGCAGCTCCCGCTGACAGCACGTCCTAGGGCCTGATGGTCTCTGCGTCCTTCCACTCTGTGCTACATTTCCCCTCATCTTTCACGTCCTGAAGAAAGCATGTTCTATGGCTTGGATATGCCTAGAATGCATCCTCCAAAGTTTCAAGGATTGACATCAGCCCCTGTGCAGACCAGGGGGCTGCTGGAGGGGTTAGGATTAGATGAGGTCAGTGGAAGGAGACACAGTCACCATACACACATTTATCCCGTCTTATGTCATACACTGCACAGCCTAGGACTCCATGACCTCGTATCTCCAGAATGGTAAGCTAACAAAACCTCTTTTCTTCTATGTTCTGCTCTGTGACAGTGTGTGTGCATATGAGTGTGTGTTGTAGTAGTGTAGAGCCCACGGCCTTGTCCATGCTAGGGAAGTGCCTGACCACTGAGCTGTGCCTCCAGTCTCCATAGTACTATAAGTTAGAAACTTCAAAATGGCCTAATACAGGATGTAAGCCTGTACATGAATTAAAACATAGGAACAAAAACAAAAGCCTGGCCGGGCAGTGGTGGTGCACGATTTAATCCCAGCACTCGGGAGGCAGAGGCAGGCGGATCTCTGTTTGAGACCAGCCTGGTCTACAAGAGCTAGTTCCAGGACAGGCTCCAAAGCTGCAGAGAAACCCTGTCTTGAAAAACAAAAAAACAAAACAACAACAACAACAACAACAAAACCCAAGCCTGGTTCTGTTCTACACCCTGCTGCCTGTTTGCAGGCAGCTGTTTTGCTGCCTCTTCACGGTGGTAGGGCAGTCAGAAGGCTATGACTATGGAGAGCTAGGTCAAAGCCAGAGTTCCGTGAAAACTCAGAGGCACACAAGCGCACCGCTGGCATCAGTGCTGCAGAACACCTGTGGACCAGGAAGGAGGGTGGGATGGACTGGGAAGAGGTGGAGCGCCACACAAGTACAGGCACTGCACAGAAACTGGGAAAGTTTTTTAAAAAATATTTATTTATTATGTATACAATATTCTGTCTGTGTGTATGCCTGCAGGCCAGAAGAGGGCACCAGACCTCATGACAGATGGTTGTCAGCCACCATGTGGTTGCTGGGAATTGAACTCAGGACCTTTGGAAGAGCAGGCAATGCTCTTAACCACTGAGCCCCAAATCTCTCCAGCCCCAAAACTGGGAAAGTTTTGAGGAGACATCAAGATAATAACAGAGAGGACAAAATGAGGATTGTGCAGGACCAATCAGAGCAATTTGTTTCAATTTGTCTGAAATCAAACCTTCTTACAGTACTGTAACATAATAGAAAAAAGTCTAAAACTTTTCTTTTAAATGGCAACATCCCTAAAACAAAGGTGAAAAAACACATCATCTCAGAAGTCGATCTAGTGGCTGTAGCTGGTGAGTTCTGGGGCTCTGCATCAGGTTTTCTCTGAGGGTGGTGTAATTCTCAAGTTTGTAATTTGTCCTGGCATAAAAATAAAAATATGATTCACCCATTCACACTCAATTTAACCCTTGTCAAGCTACAAGGGAGAGCAGCAATATGGTGTTTTCAACGGCAAATGTTGATTTGTGTCAGTTTTGACTGAAATAGACTGCTCCTTGTGACTCAGACCCAAGCCAACACCTTAACCACATGCACAAAGACGACCGCAACACTAAGACTTGTTAAACCAATCTCAACAAGCTTTCTTCCATGCAGTCTTCTTGGAAGCCACCATTTCTGCTTTTAATCTCCACAACCAGACCCGCGCCCCCAGGCTCTCAGCACTGCATGGTGGAGCCCACGTTCTCTCCCCACTGCGCCTCCCAGACTCATGCAGAAACCTGCCCACCCCAGTGACAACATCTTCCTTAACTCAAAACACAAACAAACGGCCAGGTGGTGGTAGCACGCCTTTAATCACAGCACAGTCGGTCTACAGACCGCGTTCCAGGACAGACTCCAAAGCTACACAGAGAAACCCTGTGTCAAAAAACAAACAAACAAAAAAACAAAACAAACCAATCAACCAAACAACCAAACAAAAACCCCAAGTGTTGGAGAGATGGCTCAGTGGTTAAAAGCACGTGCTGCTCTTACAGAGGCCCTAAGGTTTGCTCATAGCACCCACACAGCAACACAACAACTGCCTGTAACCTCCTGCAGGTCCAAGGAGCCTGACACCATCTTTTGGAATCTGCCAGCCCCAGGCACTCACATGGCACATATGCATACATGCAAGAACTACATATAAAAAACAAATAAACATAAACACCACACCTAGTCTTTGGCATCTGATCAACTTTTTATCACAGCTTGTCACAGGAGGGGGAGGACAGGAGGTGCCAAAGAGCTGATCCTGCTGGGTGGGAGAAGCGGAAGGAAGTGCGAGGGCCGGGTGGGAAGGACAAGAAAAGCCAGTAGCAGAAGCTGTGAGGCTCCACCTGGGAAAGTGAGGTCTGCTAGAAGCGCTGGTCTTTTCTGCCTGGGCAGAAGGATGCCCACCGTTGCTTGCCAGTTCTCACTGGCCAGTTCTAATAGTGAATGAGAAATGACTTGAAGCAGAAGAAACCACTTCTCCCAGACCCTGATCTTTCCTGGGCGCTCTTTCTTGTCTGGCCATTTTGTCTGCAGTGGTTGCCAACTCTGCTATGGCCCCAGCGATTCTGGCCAGTACCCTCCTAGAGCACTGCTACCTGACTCCACATTTAGGGTAACTCCATTTTGTGTGTGTGTGTGTTACATACCAAACTGACTTCCTTTGGTGTGAAGTCTATGGCTTTAACATACGAAGGCATCTATGGGGCCACAAGCAGGACACTTCCTTGTTAGTCCCTTGGGTCTTCTCCACAGTCCTGACCTACTTGCTCCCACCCCACAGATCTATGCTTTACAGAATGCCACTCTTGGAGACTAGCTTCTGTAACCACCTGTGCTGTGTGTGTTATATCTTCTCTTTTCCTGATGACAGCATTTTCTGGTCCTCATGTAACTCCATGTGGATTATTCTGTAGGTTTCATTTTCCCTTTCTTTTTCAAAAAACATTTATTTTATTTTATGTGCATATGTGTGCCTGCTTGTTTATATGTGCACCACATGCAAGCAGGTGCCTGTGGAGGTCAAAATAAGGCATCTGATCCCCTGGAACTGGAATTACAGGCAGTTGTGAGCCGCCTTATAGATGCTGGGAAACAATCCTGGGTCCTCTGCAGGAGCAGCAAGTGCACTGAGCCATCGCTCTAGCCTCGGGTTTCACTTTTCAAAAGTGAAGCCCCAGAAGTACAGTGGCTGTGTCACAGGTCACTGAAGTCCGTGGGACCACGCCATCCTTCCTGTATACCAGCCCTGGCAAGAGCTCTAGCATGACTTTGAGGCCCCAGAAAGGACCTGAGCCAAGGGTGGGGACACACCGTGAAGACTTTCTGGGGACAGCATAACCTGTCTTCCACAGTCCGAGAAAGGGACAAATGAACTTTGTGGAGATCATGTGAACCAGCATTGCCCAGCCCTTGTCTGTTGCCCTGCTCCTTGGTCTCAGCAGCAACAGCACTGTGGTCCCTGATGGCAAGTATTTAACATTTGTGAGCAGTAAGAACACACAGACAGAAAGGGGTGTGTGCGCACGGGTCACCATGCATCTGTGGGTCCTACCACCACTTACAGTGCTAAGAAAATCAGCAAATGTGCTCCTAGGTCACACTCTTACACATGAATTTGGTAAGGAAGCCAGCACAATTTGCCATACCATAACTGAGAAGGCACGGGTGACACCAGGGGCTCTACCTCTTTCTACTGCATCTGTACCAGGCCAACTGACCTGTATCTGGCTACGGGCAGCTTGCTTAGCTCCTAAATGAAGCATCACCCACCCAGACCCACTGTCTATCAATAGCCCCACTCTGGCTGTGGATCGTGCTTTGGTTTCCAAACTGCTCTGTTAAGACTCAGCCCTGCTTGGCAAAGGATTTCTGGACCTCCCATGTGCCCTGCTGCCAGCCACTACTTTTCCATGTCATTCACTGTGAATGAATGTACCTTTAAGCTTAGAAGGCAATTCAAATCCAAGAGGAAACACTAGCCTCAAGTTGCATGTAGTGGTCCTCGTATTTTGATGACTATTAGTGAGGTATAGATGTATTTTACATGCTGCATTTTTGCAATAAAATATGTACATTCTGCAATTTTTATATATGGAAAGAGTCAGAATTCCATGGTGTTGTTCCTTCTCCTGTTTCAAGTTACCCTTGTATGTGGGATTCTCTCTATATGCTCTGAATATGTTTTATTACCATTGGTTAATAAAGAAGTTGCTTTGGCCTATGGCAGAGCAGAATATAGCCAGGCTGGAAGAGATATATAGAGAGAGTAGGTGGAGTCAAAGAGACGCCATGTAGTTGCCAAAGGAGAAAGACGCTGGAACCTTACATATAAGCCACAGTCTTGTGGCAATACACAGATTAATAAAGATGGGTTAATTTAAGGTGTAAGAGTTAGCTAGGAATATGCTTGAGCCATTGGCCAAACAGTGTTGTAATTAATATAGTTTCTGTGTGGTTATTTGGGTCTGGGTGGCTGGGAGACGAGTGAGCAGTCTCTGCTTACAACTTTGTTGTTCAGCTGAAGTAGTCGTTTTTCTTTTTTTTTTTTTTTTGATGGCTCAGTGGTTATGAGCACTTGCTACTCTTTTTTTTTTAAGATTTATTTATTTATTATGTATACAACATTCCTTCCATGTATGCCTGCATGCCAGAAGAGGGCACCAGATCTCATTATAGATGGCTGTGAGCCACTATGTGGTTGCTGGGAATTGAACTCAGGACCTCGGGAAGAGCAGTCAGTGCCCTTAACTTCTGAGCCATCTCTCCAGCCCCTCGTTTTTCATCTTTACTGGGCAATGCTGGAGAATCAAACCCAGGGCCCTGTGTCCACTGACTGTGTCTCAATCCATACCCTCAACCCCAAGTCTCATGCTTCTTCATGCCTTTGTGCCCAGTGTTTACAACACATGGAGAACAAATCTGACTGTGGTTTTCACTCACTATGGCATGGGCGGTGGGTGCCAGCATGTGCATGCAGCTCTGCCCTGGGCACAGGGTCTGGAGTGGGTTCCCTCACGTACATGGAAAGCACTTTCCTAGGGAGACTCCCGGAGGACACCTGCTTTTCTCACCCACCTTAATAAATTCGGGCCTTGGATATTTTCACATACACTCCTGTGTATGCCAACTTGGAAAACAATCATCTAGTAATTTTGGAAAATATGGGGTTCTGATAACCTCCCCAAGTTTTTCATACTTCTGACAGAAGTCAGGATGAGTGGAGAGGAGTCAAACGCAGGCCAAGTTTAGAGGCAAGAGATACTACTATTTCAGAAGCAGAGAAACCAGACAGAGAGAGACATACTTCTCAGTGACCTTAGCAGGCTTCGAGCAAGAGAGAATACAGGTTCTCACACTGTGAACACCCTGGCTGTTTCTGGAATGGGTTTGCCCGCGACAGTAACTTGGCTGGAGGTAAGACACAGCACACCGAAGACCAACCTGAAGTTAAAGGCAATGGGGTCAGAGTGGAACTAGAGTCTAGCTGTTTCAGACAGACCGTGTGGGCAGCCCTGTGTTCTGGATCATCACAGTCTGCAGTATTTTAAACATTCACAGGAAGGAAGCTTCTTATCATTTCTCTTTTAATACGGCCCCATGCTAGTACCTCTAACACCAAGCCCTTGTGTAACAGTCATGGGCAGAGCCTCATTCAGAGAACAAAGGACAGATCCACATGAAAGGGGAGCCTCACACTGCCGTGAGGACTTCTGAGGACACGAGCAGGAAGAGGAAGACACGCACACCCAGGAAGCCACCAGGACTCAAATCTTACTTACTTTTCTATCAAATCCAGTGTGACTCCAGGCACCAGACTAACACACTTCTGCATGCAAAACCTGCAGAGAAAGGAGAGTACATGAGAGGCATAAATGGAACCCTGAATATGAGAACTGTCCAGCGGTAAAAATACACGTTTAAACAAATACAGATCTGGCATCTTTTAGGTTTAAGAAGCAAGCCTCAGCTGGCTGTGGTGGCTCACACCTTAAATCCTAACATGCAGGAAGCAGAGGCAGGTGGATCTCTGTGAGTTCAAGGCCAGCCTGGTCTACAGAGTGAGTTACAGGACAACCAGCGCTACACAGAGAAACCCTGTCAAAAGAAGCAAGCCTCACTGCCAGTCTGCCAAGGCTGTAAGACTACAGAACAGCATCTGGAGCCAGCAGCAGGAGAAAGGGGCTGCATGCAGTCAATGGAGCCTTGTCCCTGGAGAGTAGCGAGGAGCTGAGACTCAGAGCAAGGCTTCAGCTAAGAACTGTTGGAGTGGACTCGACTCCCCCACCCTGCCTTTCTTCCTTCTTAAAAAAGTGAGGGGGCGGGAAGTAGTGCTGGGGAGTGGATGCATGGCTTCAAGGCACACAAACGCCACTTACAGAAGACAAAGGAACACAGATTCAATTATACCATTTTAATCATCAAAAAGTCAAAGGAGCCAGAGCAGAGAGACTTCTCATCCGTGGACGAATCCATCCTCAAAAAGCAAGAACGGAAGTAGCAGGGCTTTATCTAATTTGTGTGCTGACAGAAGGCAAGAAGCCATCTTTTTCCCTCCTGTTAGAGCTATTGGCACATAGCAGAACAGGATCAATGACAACACTGAAGAAAAAGGCAGCTGAGTGTTTTTAGTGGGAGAAATATAAAATGCCTGAACTGTCTATGTTTAAGACTAAGAGCCCCCTTCGAAAGCTGCAACAGGAACACAGCACATGAGACGGCCCTAATCTAGGATAACTCCACTTACAATTTTTAGTGCATTCTGCAGACTTGCTTCCAACTCTGACACACTGACAATGGCCCACATGCTTGTGCTACAGGCCACAGTGAGTGGCAGCTCTTAGGCAGTCAGCCATCATGGGTAGAAACTAATGATACTCTCTACTTCGCTCTCATCCAGGAGTTAAGACAGTCTGTAGTTTATGCATATTTTCCATTTATGATGTCTGCACCTTGCATGGGCTCACCAGGTCATTTGTAAAACGTATATACACACATCACCAATAGACAATGCGCTCAGTACAAAGATCAGGCCACTACTGGGAGACAAGGAAGAAAACCCTTAATGGGTGGGAGGCTTAGACTGAGGAACAGAAAGATAAAGAAGCAGAAAGACAACAAGATAACGTGCAGACAGTATATGCCAAGTAAATGGCTCCTGCCCAGGACATGGAACACAACTGCCCAGCCATGTTCTCTGCTCAAGAAACAAGGCTCAACTCAAGCAGAGGGAGAAAGTTTGTTTTTTGGTTGAGCTGTTGCAGTCAGTGTTCTATGAATCAAAAAGTAAAACAAATAAACCTGGGGTCACATTTCTCTGACAGTAGGGACAGCCCCTTTGAGTATACGGAGCTAGAATGCTGAATCTAGCGAAGCTGGTGGCTGGGCCCTAAATAGCTAGATCCTTCTGCCGACCTTCCAAGAGCTCTGCTCAGCCCCTTCTATAGACACCTTATATCCTTAGAGTCAGCATAGATGCACATAGCTCCAACAGCGTCTCTCTCCTGCTGGGTGAGCATGGCCAACAGGAGACACATTTGGGGTCTGATCCTAGTGAGCTGCACTCCTCATTGTTTTGTCTTCTCATCCGTAGTGGATTTATTGACTGGGATGTCTGGAGCCCAGTGATGACAGGATCATTTGTATCCGGCTAATTCTTTTGTCAAAAGCAATAATAAATTCCAAATAAAATATTAAGAAGAACCACTTGGTAATTCCAAAGAACAAAGAGAAGAGAAACTGAAAGTGCTGTAACCTTGACAAAGGATGAGCCACCTGTTGGGCTGCACATTCACACAACATATGGGGACAGCCGGGGCTGTCTTCCTTGGGTGAGGATCAGAGATCAGCACTGAAGGCTGCCAGGAAATTGCAAGGAATAACCTCAGACTGGAGGAAGCCAAAGCTTTCTCTAGCACTGGCTGACTCATGAACTCCTGACAGGATGTGACTGCAAGGATCCCTGTGGCAACATGAGGCTGGACGTATTAATTGGGGTGAGCAGCGTCTCTTGCCCCAAGAAGGCAGAGCAAGGCCTGCTTCACCAATTTGAGGCCCTGAGAAGCCCCAGGACTTTCGATGAACGCCCAGAGGGATCCTGCCTGAGTCACAAACTGTATTCCAGGATCAAGAGTGACACTCTGGAAGTAGGAACACAGCCAAAGGGGTCAGTCCCACAAACAAGCTTCTGGGGAGCTCAGTCTAATCCTACTGCCTAATCCCACCCAACTGGGCTGGTACTGCTCATAGGTAGGGAGTAGAAGCAGCACTCTGCACTTCCAAATGGGTAGCATAATGTCACAGCCAGAGAAAACATCAGAACAGACAAACTTTGGAGTTGATAAATAAGGTCACAGAGGTCTAATTTGATCACCGTCAGGGAGATCAGCATTTTCATAACAGCAAAAGGCAAGTTCTCCTATGGAATTAAGCAAGGACACCTTGACACCATGCTACAGTCAGCACTAATCCCACACAAGCTCCCTTGCCAATACCATGGGCTCTCCGCACCAGGACTAAACCCACACAAGCTCCCTCACCAATACCGCCAGCTCTCCGCACCAGGACTAACACTGGTCTCACCTTTCATACTATTTGCTTCTACATGAGGGTGCTCCTGGATAATGAAGGCCAAGGACAATCTGAAGAAACAAAATGACTCAATGCTGGGGATGGTGACTCACACCTTTAATCTCAGCGCCTAGGAGTCAGAGGCAGGCAGATCTCTATGAGTTTGAGGCCAGTCCAGTCTACATACCAAATTCCAGGACAGACAGGGCTACATAGAAAGACTATCTTTAAAAACAAAACAAAACAAAAAGACTCAAATAATCCATAAAACTGACCAAGTGTGGTGACTCATGTTTGTAAACCAAGGACTTGGGAGGCGGAGGCAGGAGGATCATTTCAAGTTCAAGGCCAGCCTGGGCTACAGACTGAAAGCCTGTCTAGAATATTAAATGAAATAAAATAGGCAGGTAGTTGAAGTTGCTCCGTGTTCTCTATTTGGAGGCTGTTACCCTGTCCTGTGAGTGTACCTCGTACCATGAGCTAAGAGGCAGCACCTACTCTGTAGATGGAGGACACCAGGGTGAAGTGTCCTGAGGACAGCGGGCCACAGTGGCAGGTACCTGAAGTTCCAGCTGTTTGGGAGGCTGAGTCAGGAATACTGTTGAGCTCAGGAGCTCAAAGCCAGCCTGGGCAGCATAGCAAGGTGAATTTCAACAACGAAACCAAACCAAGCCAAACCAAAAAACAACGGAGAGAACACTGAAAACAACAAATAGGGAGGTTTTCGAAACTGACCACTTTCAAAGAGAAAAGCAGAATAAGCAGGAGGCAGGAGGAGCATGGAAGCGTGTATGTTTAACTTACTGAAGTAAAGTAACTTAGAACCGGAATCTTATAGCCAAACTGCCATTTAAATGAGCTCAGCTTCAGAAGAGCCATCAAGGAGTACATGGAAGCCAGCTGCGGATGACACTGAGTTAAGAGGGCACGGAGGAACCTGAGGTGTTGAAAGACACACAGGAAGTGTTTTGACATGAACCTCTGTGAGGTGTGTTGTCTTCAAAAGGAAAATAAACACAAACAAAAGTAAAACATCTGCTGAAGCTCAAACTGTGAAGCCAGATAACACCAGCTGAGCCGACTCCTCTGTGGCAGCTCCCCTATCACGAGCCCCTGTTTTGGACAAAGTGGTGACACAAATCAGACTAAGATCCAAACGGAGCTATCCACAGCAGCACCTACACAGCAGTCAGAAACTGGTCTGTTTATCCCGCCTTCCAGGGATGGCCAGAGGAGACATCACTTCCCCCAGCAGGCCAGCTGCAGCCTGCCACCAACAATCAGGTTCCAGCCCGCTTTAATCCTTATACCAGAAGTGACCTGAGGCTAACCAACCCCTTTTCTATTTTCTACCTCACAAGGAACTGTGATTCATTTTTGGTCTCTGTTTCTGCTACTGCAGCTCTCCTCTGTCTATAAAACCCTTCCCTCTATTCCACTCACAGAAATGTTGTTACAAAACTGAGGCAAATGGAAAAACAGGATAATCTGGGGGGGCCTGAGCAGGGAAAGGGGCTCCTCACTTTAAGTCCAGTTGAAGTCACTCACTGACAGAGCATCAAAGTTCCAGCACCACTGCCGGCTGCTAAGCTGACATTTGCTAAGACTGGAAAGCCCACTTAGGAGCAAAGGACAGCACTAAGCACCTGTGCAACCCTAGTGCCTCCTGATTTCACCTTGTTAGGTTAGAATTCCACCCAAGGCATCACCACAACTGCCTCACATAGCAAATGAAAGAGAAGAGAAACAAAAGGTTCCTTAGCAACCTCAGAGAGCTACGTGGTAGGTGTGTCTAATGCCGAGGCAGTTGTCCACGTCTCCCTCAAGAGCCTGCAGCACTGCCACTCCTGGGTGTGCCTCACTTTCTCAGGTATGGCATCCTCCTCACCCACCGGCGCTCGTCAGGCTGCTGAGGAGACACAGTAGAGCTGTGTCTGGACCTCACAGACTAGAAGGGAAGGCCTAGCGAGAAAGATGACTTGAGAACCTGCTGTTCTCCCAGCGGCCCCAGGTTTGACTCTTAGCACTCACATGGCAGCTCCCAACCATCTGTAACCGCAAGTCCCAGGACATCCAGGAACACTAGGCACACCAGTGGTGCACTGGACATACTTGTAGACAAAAGACCACTATACATTAAGTATGCAAATGAATAAATAGATTATGCCAGCCCGTTGGGTAGGGTGGATTGCTCCTGTAGCACAAGCTCTCAGATGCTGAGGCACAAGGACTGTTGCCAGTTCAGTGCCAGTCTAGGCTACAGTGGGTGAAGGCCAATCTGGGCACAGAGTAAGACCCTGTCTCCAACGAACCCCAAGTAAGCACTCTAAGCTGTTCTTACTCTTTCCCTTTGATGCTAACTTACAAACCTCAGGATTCACTTTTGACTGTACAGAATGGCTTCCCATTGGCAGCTTCTAGGCCTAGAGCCAGGATTAGCCACACGTAAGAAAGGAGCCTGCTATCTAGGAGCTTGCTCTGCTGTAGAAGCGGGAAGGACTCTGGCCAGCTCGAGTGTGGAAAGCACGGCTCGGCTCTGTCAGGCCTTGCCCTCCTCCACTCTCCCCTCCACCCTGGGGAAAACCAAAGCTAGCCACCAAGGTCCAATCTCTTATTGGGACATTTCCTCCATCGGAGGCTGACTATCAAGTCCAGTAAATCAGAAGCCTCCTTTGGCTCACCTAATTAACATGCCCAATAAAACACCTCATCCTATACCTTTAAAAAACCACCGTTTTCCTATGGGTTACGCCTGTCTCCTTTCTATGCAGTCCGTCTTTTGTCCTGCGCAGATACCCCAGCTCCTCTCCCTGTTCCCTTGCCCTTCTCCCTGGTCCTCTATCTCTTTGTCTTTGTCCCTGCCCTCTGTCCCTCTGGGTAACTAAATCTCCTCTGTGCTGAGAACTTGGTTTTGGGGCCCTGAGCCCATACTTTTCCTTTCAGTTAGAGACACAGAGGCTGGGAAGCAGCAGGCAGCAAGGATACTACTCCTTGAGACACCATATTGTCTGTCACTGAACCATTTTCTCACTGTTGTTTCAAATGGTTGAAACCTGTCCTCTGATAAAAGGAAAAGGCACTGCACACAGGCAGCTGACTGGAGGAAAGCCGTCCTGGGTTCTATACGTGCTTCCACAGCTCAGGGTGCAAACTTTCAAAGGGGCACACCCTCTGCCCCACCCAGAACACGTTTTTCCTGAGGCTATCAACAGCTGCCAAAGGCTTGGAAGAAGAAAGCAATACCCCTTCCTATGGATGCACCTTTTTCTGTCAAGGAAACATGGAACACATCTTGCCCAGTGGCATGGCCCACATGGCAGGACAGAGGAGTTCCTTCACGGAACTGCCCCCAGTCTCTGACAGCTTCAGGCTCCTTGCTCCTCAGACTGACTTATATGTAGTAAACGGAATATGTGCACAATGCTCATGGACACAGACTAGAAACAGAGGCAGACTACTGTAGGAAACGCAGTCAGAGGCCCCTGTGCAGAACTCTGACCCTCACAGCTTCTCATTTAGGGCAAGGCTTCCTGACTGCACACTGGTGAGGAATGGCCATGCCACGGCAGACACCATGCCCTGGAAATCACAGCACTGTGCCAGAAAGAAAGCAGAGTCAACAGCAGACAGGCACGGGCCCCATAAGTGCACTTGATCTACCTCTGTCCAGGAGGTAGGGCGGCTTTATGGTAGAAGTTTGGGATGGACTCTAAACTTGTTTTAAAAACACATGATTCTTTTAAATTCCAGAGAACCAGCTACTCGGGGCATACATCTGTCATGACCATCCGTACCACTTTCCTTTCTGCCTGATCTGTTCTTTCTGTATTAAGAAGCATCACACCAAGTTCTTCTAGGAGTGTCACCAGCAGCAGGTTGGAGATCACTGGACAGAGCAGACAGAGGGCACCAAGCAGCCCATGCTCCCACCACTCACCATTCAGCGGCAGCCAAGAGAGGCCAGAGACACTCCGAGAGCAGCACAGCACAAGAGGCCCTAACACAGGGACTGTGCGGATGTCACCACGGACTCTGAAACTGCTGCACTAGTGGCCCAGAGTGACAGACTCTCATCCAAAGCTCCAGTGAGAAAGGAAACTGTCTGGGAGGTTTGAAGTAGGGCGGGGCCACACACTCCTCCCCATGTACAGGAGGGGCCAGCACTTAGATCAGGTTAGGAGACACAGAGAGATTGCTTTCCATTCCTTTGCTAATCTTATCTGCAAAGAAACCCGAGTGCTGAAGTTGGGACACAGTCAGGTGGGTGGTCCAAGTCCCCACCCATTAAGAGTTTACCTCACATTTTAATCTCGGGCTAGCCTTCATATGGGTCTCCCACACTAATTTTTTTGTTTTTGTTTCTTTTTCCCAGTGGCTCTAAGCTCCCAGGAGAGAAAGAGCCACAAACTCAGAATTATCAAGCCAGGCAGAGTGATACACGCTGTAACCCCAGGACTTGGGAGGCTGATGTTAAGAGGATCAAGAAGCAGAACAGCTTGGGCTACATCCTGAGGCCCTGGCTCAAGCATCTGTAAGCAGGGCCCTTTTTAAAAAAGTTCAATATAATTTAAACCTAGACATTCCTCCAGTCAATTTATTGGCAAGAATAGGGGAGGGGAATGGGGACAGAACCCAAGCATTCATTCAAACATGCTCCACCACTGGGAAACTGGGAAACATCTTCAGCCTCTCATTAAAAACTTGAAAATTTCCCAGTGACTTTTTGACTGATTCAGGTTTAACTCCTAACAATCATACAAAAAATGAACCACACAGACGCAAGGGGAGGGTGACTTGTGTTAGAGCAGAGGCAAAAGGCAGGACCCAAGATGTGTGGTCAAATACAAAACAGTGTTTTTACTTGCCAAATTAAAAGTTAATTAATGAAAACATTTGTCATTTAAAAAAGAACTCAAGCAAGAAGGAAACATTCATGTCTTCACCGACCTCTGTCAGCCCCTCCCCTCCAGCTCAGGGCAACCAAAGAGGTCAGCCCTGTCTTCCATCTCTAGGGCACCCACACCCTAAAGTATCTATGCCTAAGTCGTCTACCATGAAGGCATCTATCCTAGCATGTCCACCGCAATGGTTCTGAAGTGTGGAAGCTGTGCTGCCTGCCTGCTACAGCTGCCAATTTATATCTGCCATTGTTATTCTGGCCCTCTAGCAGAGAAAGTAGATGTTCAGAAGGGGCTTAAAGAACCCAGCAAATGGCTAAGTGACAGGCCCAGGTGAGAACCCACCCCCGACTTTATACATAGGCCTTTCTGGCCCATTTCTTCTAGTACCTAGGCTTTCCCCACTAAAGGCAAACTAAGTGCTCAAAACACATCTGAACATTAACATTTCTAGCACAGATTTAACATCTTCTAAATGGACCATTTATCAGCTATGCAGTTGGTAGGTGCCAGACATTCGGTTGCTTTACGACCTCTAGTACATTGCCTTAAGAGAAGCAGATGGACATGATTATAATATAGCCAGTTTAGGATATTGTAGGGAAGTCCAGCCAGAGGCAAAGAAAGCTTTTATCAGAGAGCAGGCTTCCTTCAGCAAACAAGAACTGCAGTCATGGCTGGACAGGCGATGGGCATGAGTCTGGGTTCTCCACCGGCTGCTCGTGTGTTCGCTTTCACCAAAGGGCCCTCGGCTGGGAGGTGACAAGCAGTCAATCCCTGATGTTCTGGGAGCAGGAAATGAGGTCAGACGAATTTCCAATTAAACTTAAATATAGATTCTGTTGTGCAGCATGTGTGACACACATTTTTCTTGTCCCCCCCCCGGAGGCGGGAGGCTGATGGCGTCCCTTCCACTGTGCTCCTTGTCTGTGGCTTCAGCACCACGTGTGTCCTACTAAGTACAGAGGCTTCTAGAAACAGATGAACCTTTCTCACAGTGATTTATACACTGTAACCCACAAAACCTCAGCTTATACGTGGCCCACAGAATAGAGTCTATCACAATCTGCGACGGGACACTGACTCTTTGAAAAGAAGGCCAGAGTGTGCTGACATATGACACATTTGTACGTGGGACATGGGGCAGTTCAACCTTCCAGCTTAGGAGCAACAAAGTCAAGATCTACACTCTGTGACATGCCAGTCCCATTCTGGAAACGCGTGTGGAGAATAATCTAGAACAAGGGTCTACACTTTGTGACATGCCAGTCCCATTCTGGAAACGCGTGTGGAGAATAATCTAGAACAAGGGTCTACACTCTGTGACATGCTAACCCCATTCTAGAAACACGTGTGGAGAATAATCTAGAATAAGAAGTGGTGTGGTTTGGGAAGAAGAGCAAGAGACTTGACTCACAGAAACTAATAATTTTACACTACTGAGCAAATGCTTAAATAATTCTGTCTATAAATATGACGGAATACTAAACTTGAAACTAAAGTACCAGGTAATAATAAAGAATGGTCGTCTTTAGCCTGGAAACCCTGGAAACACAATACAAAGGCATACAAGTTCTGCTTAGTTGGGTTGTGTAGTGCATGAGCCAGGAAAGACAGACAGACAACCACAGAGATGGGACTCATTCTTCCAGGTCTCCTCCCCACTGCTCGCTCTCGGAACGCTGTGTAGTGAGGGAAAGGAAGACTCTCTCTGTACCCGCACAGTGGCGTGTGCACAAATGTAGACCACTGAAGCTGAAGAGTGATGTATGTCTGCTGCCCTTCTCACACAACCCATGCCTTGCTTGCGGCTCTCAGGTGCATACTGCAGGTAGAAGGATCAATGCTCAGAGGGAAGAGCAGGCCCCTCTCTGAGAAGTAAACCTTAAACCAGGCCAGAGGTAGAGAGGAATAAGCCTGCGGGGAGCAAAGGGATCCTTAAATGACTGTGTAAGGAGCTGAAGAGGTCCTGCCTGAGTGACTGCACATTGCTGGCATAAGCATATGTCACGAACCCAGTGCATCAGGCCCATGGGAACTGGCAAAGCCTTCCCAGGTCAGGCCCAGGATTTGACAATAGCCTTCTCTGGTCCCAGTGTGGATGTCAACAATCTAGCAACCACATCTTCCTCCTTCAATATGATTGCATCATGAGACTGCTCCAGCTGAGACCTCTCACTGAGACTAGCTAAGGACTGCTGTATGTAATGAAAGCACCGTGTTCCTAGGCTGTGTAGCAGGCGTCCTCTATCAGGGCAAGCACAGCCCGCCTGACCCCAGAGTTTCTGTCTGTCACATCTCTATTCCTATACCATCCCTCTTTGGTTTTCAGCAATGAGCCCTTCAAGATGCACCACAAGTCAAAAACCAGAGCCAAGAGAAGAGGGATGGGGTGGGAGAGGTGTCTGAAGAGATCGATCTGTAGCCAAGCCAGACTGCCTGAGTTTGACCCCTAGAACCCACGTGCTGAAAGAATGTAGCTCACTCCGCAAGCTGCCCTCTGACATATGCACCAGTGGTATATGCATATCTCATCCACAAAACACAAAAGCAAAACCAGTCACAGACAAAGACAGGTGTAAAGGCTTGCCATAGCAAAGCAAAGAAAGAAAAGGAAGATGTGGCCCCATGGAAGAACAGGTAAGCCTGGACAAAGGGACCAGATGCCAAGTGTGTGAGGGAGTGAGCGAGGACTAATATCTTGAAGATAGATGCTGTGCCCAGTCCTCAAGTTCCTGTGCCATCTTGTGGTCCCTTGCAAAATGAGTCCTCAGGGAAAGCAACAGCTGGCTCTGGGGAAGCAGGCAAGGGCGGGCACCTAGTGTGCTCAGCTTCAAATGAAGTTGCAACACTGGGCAGCTGCACGTTAACACCTGGTCCCCAATCAATCACATGCTCGTGCATCCCGACAGATGGCTGTTTTGACTGGCCCTGGTTATTAGCAAAGATGCATTAGACCATGCGGGCAGTACCTTGTAAATGAAAGGGTTTTACGCAATTAATACATACAGGCCGACACAGACCTCACAACTCTCATTCCACAGGGCTTCCTGGGCAGTTATGTGCCTCTCTACTGCTGAGAAGCCGAGTGTCATCCTCACCCAAGGGGAAGAATGGCGCACTCCAACTCTCAGAGTCTCGTCTGTTTTCTCAGAGAGACACACTACCGTGGGCTGTTTCTAACAGACCAATCAGTGTTCCCTTGATAGGTCAGGAGAATGAGCAGTGAGTATGTACAGCAGGACAGCACCATGCAGGGGCAGCCCTACCACGCTGGCCACCAGGAGCAGCTTGAAGAACCTGGGGCAGCCAATGGCCAGAGGAGGGCTTTGCCACACAATGCAACACAGCAGAACCCAGCTGGCAGAGGACACAATACTCACTCTGTGCTCAATTCCAACTCTGGTCAGCAGCAGCTAGCCAGTAAGGTTAGCCCCAGTGGCTTACCTTGGAAGAAGGGGTAGGCACTAAACAAAATAAAGGTAGGTCCCTTCCAATAAGCATCAAGCTAACAACTGGCATGGGAATGAGAAAGAAAAAGAAAAAGTGGCTCATAAAAGGAAGAGACGTTTTAAATGACTGCTTCCCCATGCACTCATAGAATACACTGCTCCGTACTAGCACACACATTAAACCCACTGCAGGACTGCGGCACCTCTTACATGAAGCGCCTCCAGCAGTCCCCTGGGGGCGCTGGGGACAGACTGCAACATCAGGAGTCATAAAGGAGCCCAGCCTGGCTGGGGCAGGCTGTAGCCAGGTGACCTTCTAAGCAGCCGTCAGGCTCATGCCACTACCCTGACAGGAGAGATGGGCGGCGTTAGCTTCTTTCAGGCACTCGCCCCTCATTAATGAGGAAACAGGGAGCACTGAGGCCCAGGAAATGAGATATCGAGTCTGTGGTTAACATTGTGGCCCAAGAGGTCTGAAGCAGGAGAATGATGGGCAGGCAGAGAGGCGGCTGCTAAGAAGACCCTGGTGGGAGCCACATTTATACCATGTCCATCTCGGGGGAGAGCCAGGCACCCCACAGAAGGGTCAGACCTGGGGAACAGCCAGGGTCTCAGTCCAATGAGGGCCTCAGGAAACCGATTAACAGTGCTCTTTGATATCTGGGGAGGGCAAGACCAAAGGCAAAGGTTTATGTTTATTTAAGAATCAGTGTTAGGGCTGATGATGTAGCTTGTTGGTAGAGTACACTTCTAGCATGCATGAAGCTCAGGATTCAGTACACATATAGACATGCACACACATGCACGTGCACACACTCATGTACACATGTACAGGAACTCATACATAAAAATGATCATGGACAGGTACCAACTCTGGCTCAGAGTACATGATCCAGGGCCCCACTATTGGGCAGGCTCCCTAAGGTCCTTCAGCCGTAAGTACTGTGAGATAAATATGCCAGAAAGCCTGGGAGCAAGTATCTGTCATCTCTGGTCTGGCCTTCTACCGTGTTCTTATGCCAAGATTCCAGGGACAGTCCCAAACAGACCCTAAGGGGAAAGCACATTCTCACAAGGCAATTACAGTCTGTGATTTGTACCCATAACTGCCTGGAACACTTTTCCCCATGGCAGTAACATCTTTTAATTTTCATTTCATTTATTTGTTCTATTTCTTCTTTCTCTTTTCCTGGTTTATTTACTTGGGAGACAGATGGATGAGAATCCCATGGTGGAAGAAGTCCTTTTCTGCTCTGCACTGTGTATGACGCCTAAGTAGTCCTTGTCTTTCACGCCTGTGAAGCAGGGGCTGAGATGGTTACTGCCTCTTCCAACTCTCCCAGCATCGAGTCTCCTCTGAGTTTGAAGTGGGCAAAGGGCTCCAGCTGCTTTAAGCCAATGGCACAACAGCATGGCTTTTTAAAGAATGATTTGTAATTGATAACTTTATCTTCATATAAAAGAAACTAATAATATAAACTATCCGGACCCTCACCTTATAAGCACTGGACACTCATTCCTTGGCAGAGCCTGTGCCACACTGACCCAGGCCCACACCCCTGCTCTCCCAATTAGTTTTAATTTCCTGGATGACTATTATGGTCTGAATATACATACTGCCCTGAACTGTCCAACAGGGCTAAGGTCTGGTGTGAGGTACTCAGAATGGGCCTTCAGAGCAGCTCTGTCCCGAGAGGACGGCAGTGATCCAGCCAGGCCCTCTCCACTATGCAGACACGGCTTTCACCTCTCTAGACAGCGTCTCACCCGAACTCACCACCTCCAGAAGGACGCAGGTGAACATACAAAGGCATGCATGTGATATATTTTAGTCACTCCACATGGCAACTGTCACATAGCTATTCATTCAGGAACCTCATCCTGTTTCTCAGGTCCAGGACACCATCTCTGCTCTCTGATGCTCAAAGGTCCTGCTGCACTGGGCTGGCCTGTCCTCTGAGCTTGATTCAGGCCTATGGCCAGGATAGAGCATCTACACGGGATTCCCTCCTCCACCTTCTCCGTCCAGAGCAGCCTCATCCACCACAGGAGGCCCCAACAGAGAAAATGCTGTGCTCCACTCCCTTCTTATTGTCACACACTAATGGAAGCATGTCGCTCTCCCTTTAAGTCCCTGTTCTCAGCAGGAAGCCACCTGGATCATAAACCCTTATCATCTGCACACTAACAAGGCTAACCGCAACACTGCCAACAATGGAGACAAAGGTTAACAAAAGGCAAGAGCTAGTGCCCGCTGTGGCTACCCAGCCACATGGTGATGGAAGTGACTTCTGAAGCCTACGGAAACCCATCCTGTGCCGTGAAAATAGAGAGCAGTAGCATGAATAGTAAGAAGTCAGGAAAACAGGCTAATTGTCCCTAGGACTCATTCAGAACACTGTAAACAACGGTGCAGGGCTGTGCTACCATATGCACAGGTCCTACACGGCAGCACAGCCCTGCATGCCAAAGATGTCATCAGAGAGGAGAGGCACCTCATCACAACGTAGGTGAGAGGAAATGAGACTGCTTCTGCAGCCTACCACCCCAAAAGTACCACCATTCACTGATAGCTCATGAGTGTCCATCATTAAATATACAGCTGTATGGACCAGTGAGCTTTAATGAAACATGGCAATATCACTGATCAAAGTTGTCGGCCCAGGCTTACTACATGCACATAAATCACACAAGTAGTCAGACTGACATTAAAATGCCTGCAAGTGCAGGCTGAAGACACAAATTGGCAAGTAAGCAGCCCAGAAGCAATTGTTCTATAAATACGGGATCATTTGGATGCTTTGCAGGCACAATTTCCAACAAGCACCAGAACTAATTTGAAACAAGGTGATGATGGCTGGTACCCTAACAGCAGACAGTAAGTTGCTCTTCTACCATTGTCTGATGCTAGTAAGGAAGGTGGGGAGGCAGGGAGGGAGCAGATTTCCAGAACCACATCACTATGGCAGTACTGTGAGAGCCCTGTTGTGAGCTAAACTGCATGCAACCTTAATTCTCTTCTGAACACACTATGTTGAGAGTGAGTTCTGTTCACAAGCTGCCCCAGCCATCTTCATACAACCCCAGGTGCTGGTGCAGTCGGCCCTGACAAAGACTCCAGATGCAATAAACTGCTCACGGAGAGCACTCCTGATAATGTGCTCCATGTGAGATTAACACAGGGAGGAGCGTCAGCCAGCAGAAAACTACAAGACAGACAAGCTTCACATCAGGAGCCAGAAATCAAAAGAAAACAGTTCTGTAGGTAGAAACGTCCACTTACCACATATCTTTGTGGGGAAATAGCATGTTTTGCAAAGAACCTAGGTGCCTAAAATTGGGTCAGTGCAGTGACTAATCTAAGCAATGGTGTCACAGCCACCACTAATGTGGACTACGTTGGGCCTTGTGACAGATCCGAATGGAAATGAAAGCATGTCTTAAAAATGCTGTTATTGTTCTGCCTACTATTTCACATGTGTGGGTGCCCATGAAAACTGTTCATAGTCCAGGCCACCTCCTCTGTTTGTACCTTGCTCCCCTAAACCCCCAGACCCTGACAGCTCACTTGTACCAATCCCCGCTTCTGGATGCTAAGAAGAGTCTCACATCAGAGAGCACTCTCCCGTGCCCCATCCACATCTCCAACATGTGTCCTTCTGTGCTTTCACTCAGGAATATGCATATACCTGAATGGCTGCTACTGTACAGTATCTGTGTTTAATTTATTAAAAAGTACTGTGCTATAAATCATTTAATACTATTTGCTAATTTTTTCACTCAACATTTTGCATTTAAAAATACTTAAATCAACTTTAACGAGGGATAATTTACACACAATAAATATACCAGCTGAAGACTGCAGTTTGCAGCAGGGACTACTATACTTCTGTAGCCCCCACAGTCTCCACAGAGGACACTCCATTGCCCTGCATGCCCCCACACCACCTGTAGACAGCTTTATGCGAGTGTGCAGGACCCCAGTAACTCTGGTTCTGCTTTGCCTTTGTTTCATCTGGTTACCAGCTAGTCTTCCTGAGTTTAAAATAATATAAACACAACGTAATCTTTATAACTGTGGTGGTGCAACTGCTCTTGGAGGGTGTCTGTCAGCAGCAGCTGGAATCAATGATTTCAATTTTAAAGGGTGGTGTGCTGCCACATTTGAGAGGTCACAAAACCCCATGGCATCTAGCTTCCTAGTTCTCTCTTGCATACAGAATAAAAGCAGTGTCAATTTTTCTGCAACGTATAACTAAGGGTGCAAGCTTCTTTCTTTCTTTGGTTGTTTTTCCTCTATATACAACTTACACCAACATTTCTTGAAAAACAGTCCTTCCTCATCAAATTATCTAGGCATCTTTGTTCAAAACCAATCTGCAGTATGCATGTGGGCATCACAGTCACGTAATGGTAGCTTTACACTGAGTGTTAAAGCACCAAGCCTTTCTTTCCCAAACTGTCCTGACTATACCCTCTGTGCTTCCCTAAGTTCCAAAGCCAATATTTTGACTGGGACAGCACTCTTAAAGCTGAAAAGAACTAACATTTAAAATCACCAAATCTTGGCTGGATGTGGTAAGAGCGTATTTGCAATCTCAACACTTGGGAGGCTGAGGCAGGAGGATGGCCACTAACTTCAGGCCAATCTAAGCCAGAGTGTGGACCTGTCTCATACAAACACAAATGCACAAAGCTGGTTCTCCACCTTTACCGCATCACTTTTTGCCTCATCAATAATCTCTGTGATGTTTTAGCTTTGTGAGCTTAGTTCTTCATGCACTTTGTTATATGTACTCCCATGTACTTTAGAATGTTAATGGAAACCAGGTAGTGGTTAGAAAAAAATAGAATACACAAATGTATCTCTGACTCCAACTGATCGGGGAGTTAATTCTCCCAGGTCCTGGGGCCCTGCTACGGTAGACTGTTAGCTCCAGGGCTCCCACTGTCTTCCCACATGTCTAACTGTGCTGCCTGTAAATACCACTCTAATCGGTAACACGTGTGACTACCCCGCCCAGGCCTTCCTGCAGTGCTTGTCCTCCCAGTGTGGGCTGAACAGGGAGTGATGGTGAGCCTCCCCCGGTTCAGAGTTCAGAGTCAATGTTCAGTCTGCCTTACAACCAAGCCCAAAGCCAGCAGCAGTGTTCCCTTATCTTCACGGTATGCTGAAGAGGTCTGCCAGGGGTGGTCCAGCTGTGTCATGTGTATTCATAGCAGCTATGATTGTCCTTCATTATGCTACACACCTTGCTTTCCTAAGAAGAACCATTTATGCAATCTGCACTTCATCCTTCTTATGCGTCTTCACACTGCAAACAAGTCTGTCATCCATGGGGTAGGCGCACCCCAAACCTCATAGTCCCCGTCTGGTTCTGACGTCATAGCATCTTCTGTTTTCTGGCATCTGTGTGAGGACTGGCACTCTTTTCCTGAATGGTGACAGAACTCACTGCCCCCTCCCCTGACCCTTTTCTTTTTCAGCCTTCATTTCTGTAATAAATGCTTGAGCTGCATCTCGTCGTCCGTGTGCTTTCACTGGAAGTCAGCCTGAGTACTGATTACCTTGGAAGTATTTTCAAGTTGCATGCCCAATGGCACACTGCTGTAACCTCAGCATACAGGAGGCTAAGGCAGGATAGCAAGTTCCAGGCTAGACCAAGGCACAGAGATGTCTGTCTCAACATCAACAACAATAAACTAAAAATAAATCAGAAGGTATTTCTTCTTTAACCCAAAACCTTCTCTTTCTAGGTATTTTTGGCATTAACTTTTTAAACTAGGGTTTCAGATACAGGATGAGAACCATCACCACAGGGTATGTTTCTCCCAGCATTTTTAAAACTCTGTCCTTTCATTATTGAGTTCCAGTCATACTGTGTGGTCAGAGAGCAGAGAAAACACGAGGGAGAGCCACTGGGCTCACTGATGTCTCTTTCACAGGCTAAGAGGTGGTTTTATGAATGGCCCATCCATGCTTGAAAATAATGTATACTCTTTGTTGGGCAGACAGTTGTATGTGCAGCTACAGATCTGAGTGATTAACCCTATTATTAAAATCCCTTTTTTTTTTTTTTTTTTTTTGCTGCAATTTTCTATCTATTTGGAGTGTTCTGAACTTGCTCCTGGCTTGGGTCTCACTTTAAGTGTCAAGGTCCTGCTGTCAAGACGATTGTACCCTCATGCCTTCCTACTCCTTTCCCACAGTGAAGTATTTTGTTTTGCTCCCTTCAATGACACTTTGGACTCTGCTAGCTGCTGTTTGTCTTCTCAGTCCTTTGCCTTCCAGTCTTTGTATTTTCTGTCTTGATGAGTCTTGTGGCTTAGCTGCACCCTCATGCCGTGGTCCCATAAAGACCGACTGCCACTCACGTTCGCTCGTCTCAGAGCTCACTCTGTCATCTGAGTACGTTTTCTAGGGGCCAGTCTCTGTTGTTTGTTTGTTCCTTCCTGCATCCCGCTGCACGTCCCAGAGCTGCTCACCTCTAGCATGGTTAGACACATCTGGTTTCTTTGGCAGGGATCTTCACAGCCCACGTCTTTCTTTCTTCTTGCCTTTCCCTTTTCTCCTACTCCCAGAGCCATGGCTACGATGGCAGTTCACCTCCCTGCTCTCTTAACTGTCTTCTGAGTCATTCACACCCATCACACTTGCCTTCTCAATCGACACTCCTCTTTCTGAGCCACACAGCAAGGCAGCTCCAGGAACAGAGGCGAGGGGAGGAGGGCTGCACAGTTACACGCCTGTCCGTCTGCCCTTGGTTCCGCCCTGAAGACCGCCTTCACTCTCTTCTCCACCTTGTCTCCAGCGTGCGGCCCCTCTAGACTCCGTCAGCTCTGCTGCCCCTATGGCCCTCGCAGTCCGGGCTCACTGGGGTCAGCAATGCAGGCCACGCTGTGCACTTAGTTCTTTCTCTTATACCAAAGTCAGACCTTCCGTAGCACTCTGTTCTCATCATAAGAACATGCTATTTTCATTCTTACTGAATGCAAGTGGAGACTGGAGTGCTAAGGGTATGGCTGAGTGTGAGAGAAACACTCTCTGAGTGGGCATGTGAAAAAAACTGTAGAGTTTAGGTAGCACAAGGACACTCGAAAGCCAGTTGGGATCTGTGTAGGACCAGAAGAGAGCTGGTTTGCACATGGTGAAGCCAATTCTTCACAGGAAGACTGTGGGTCACGTTCTTCAGGACTAAGGTCAAAGGATAAGTATAATCTTGCAAGGCCAGTCGAACAGAACTGGGCTATATTGTACTTTTGTTTTTCTTTGATTTTTTGAGATAGGGTCTCACCATCTAGACATAAGCTGGCCTCAACCTCAGTAATCCTTTTGCTTCTCAGTCTCTGGCATGCAAGGATTACTTTTTTTTTCTTTTTTCAAAGAACATAAACAAGAGGGATGGAGAGATGGCTCGCTCAGTGGAACATACACTGCTCTTCCAGAAGACCCGAGTTCAGTCTCAGCAGTCATGTCACATGGCCCACAACCACACACACACACACACACACACACACACACACACACACACACACAGAGTCTTAGTTAATTCTCAGTTGCTATGACTGAAGCACCATGACCATCCTGAGAGAGAGCATGGCAGAAGCAGGCAGGCAGCGCACTGGAGCAGCAGCTAAGATCTCACATACATGTTCACAAGTGATTGCAAAGAGAGCTAACTGAGAATGTTCTGGACTTTCGAAACCTAAGAACCCACCCCTGTAGTAAGGAGGTCACTTGTTGGTTCCCAGTGCCTGGATAGCTTAGACCCGAAATAATCACATGGAAACCATAGTAGTTAAATCACTGCTTGGCCCACTAGCTCTAGCTTCTTATTGGCTAATTCTTACATATTAATTTAACCCATTTCTATTAATCTGTGCATCACCATGAGGTCGTGGCCTACCAGCAAAGTTTCAGCGCAGCTGTCTCCAGAGGAAAGGGCTTCATGACTTCCCTCTAACTCCGCCCTCCTTCTCCCAGCATACAGCCTAGCCTTTCCCGCCTAGCTAAGTTCTGTCCTCCTATAGGTCCAAAGCAGTTTCTTTATTCATTAATGGAAATCACAGAATACAGAGGGAAATCGCACATCACAGCCCCAGTGACACACCTCCTCTAACAAGGCCACGCCTTCCACCCCTTCCCACACGGGTCCACCAGCTGTGAGTGAAGTAAGCAGGCATATGAGGCTACAGGGGGCATTCTCATTCAGACACCACAGCACTTAATGGGGACACAGGAAGTCTGCCCTCTAGCAAAGCTGCACAATTTCAGAAGATTTCTCAGAGGACAGATGGTCTACTACTATCAAAACTACAAATCTTGTGTTTGCAGAAGCAACTCCTACAGATTCTGGGCATAGTCTTCGAGAAACAACATAAAGTGCCACTGCAGTGTCCGAGGCGACACGCGATGGCCAAGCAGTCACGCCTTCCTTACACAGCACGTGCCAGCGCGGCAGTTGGGCTGGGGAGAGGAGAGAGCAATGGCCGCGCTACAGCAACCTCCAACACTGCATCGCTAGCACCTCGCTCCCATTCCAGACAACGCTGCCATCCCACTAACCGAAAGGAGAACTGTATGCTGCGTGGTGTAGGCGGCATTGATCTCCCGTACAGCTTGTCTCAGGGAAAACAGACTATCTTGGCGTTAGAACTTCCAGCAGCACAGAAGCATGTCCATAATATATTCAAAATGGTATTATGCTACTCAATCAGAGAAACAGAAAACAGCCAAAGGAAAAGAGCATGCACTTCAGATTCTTATACTATACTGATGTATATGGGAAAGGGGTGAGTCAATTACTTACAGAGAAAATTAAAATTGTTCACTTAAGAATTACTGAAATCAGCTCTGAAAATAAGACTGAGGCAAAAAAGAAAATAAAAAACCAGAACAACAACAGAGCTGGGGCTTCTGACCTAAGCGCCGGGCCTATTCCACACCTATCCTCTCTGATACCATATGAGAACAACTCTGAATTGGCCTACCGTTATCGTCGTAACTCTGGGGTGAAGGACCAGTTTTTGAGGTTCAACACAGAAACAAAGACTGAGAATCAATAAGCCCAAAAGCTGACATTTGCTATCCTTTGAAGATAAAATCTTGGTTATTCCCTCCCATTATGCACTTTTCATTAATTCTCTTAAAAGATATATTCAATTTTTATTTAGAAATAAAATTTACAAAAAAAAAAAAACAAACACAAAAAAGAGAGAGAAAAAGGAATAGTTGGGTGGTGGTGGCCCACGCCTTTAATCCCAGTACTTAGGAGGCAGAGGCAGGTGGATCTCAATGAGTTCAAGGCCAGCGTGGTCTACAGAGTGAGTTCCCTGTTACACAGAGAAACCCTGTCTCGAAAAATCAAAAACAAAACAAAACAAAAAAAGGACTTTAAAATGGAGGGGGTGGACACCAAACCCAATTCTAAAAATATGGGTAAATACCACATGAAATAAGATACCCCTCTTCCATTAGAAGGAAAATGACTTTCCTATCTCATCTGTTGCCACCAGAAGCACAGAGCTCAGTGGAGTTTCACACTCTCACTTCAGTGAGATCTGCCCACCTGAGCTGCCCACCTGAGCTGCCCACCTGAGCTGCTCAGGCAGTGGCAGTGAGGACCATTGTCCTCAGCTGCAGCATAATGGTTTCAAAGGTCATGTTATGACAGCTATATTAAGTCAGTTTTTACTGTGCTTACTACTAAAGCTCAGTGCTGACTTTAAAAATTTTTTAACTATTTCCTCAGTCCAAAAAGTATATCAGATAGCTAAGCGATGACACATGATTTGGGCAGAGAAAGTCCAATCAGTGCTCGGCAGTAGGGTGGTAAGTCCTTAGGGATGCACAGACCTGTAGGCACAGCCCTTGCCAACGTGGAGTGGGAGGACAGCGCAGGACGGATCTGGCACAGGCACTGCTGTGGCAGGAAACATGGGTGAGTCCAGGCCCGGTCTGAAGCTCTGGGAATGCCTATGCCTCCTTTCTTCTCACCCTCCTTACACATCTACTCACCTGCCGAGAAAATGATAGGGCCCAGCCTGCAGGCAGTGTACATAGAAAACATGTCTATTCTGGACCCAGGAAACCTCAGACAGAAGAGCTGGGGAGTCTCAAGGGAGAGGCAGAAGTAGCCATGGAGCCAAGCATGTAGCTCTGTGGAATCCACTGTGCCCTGGTAACTCTGACGTACTGCCACTCCAAGCTTTCTGCTTGCTCTACTAGATAAGATCACACCTACTGGCTTTCCTTGGTGATACCAGGGTCATCTTCTTACAGATAACTCTCCAGGAATTTCCTACACACGCTCTTTGGGCTGTTCCCAGAGTCTTAGCTGATGAAGTCTCTCAATGCTCTTACAGCTTAACAAAGCCCACCCTCTGCCATGACTACCTCCCCTGGAGCTTTCCCATCTGGTGGGGCTGACCTGTCCTTTCTTCTAGGTGGTCTGGCAGTGCACCTGTCTGAGTACTCTTTGCTCCTCTCAAACCCTGCACAGGAGGCACTCCACTTTCACTGCTAGCTGCTATAAGAACACTTGGTTATTCAGGGCCTAGAGGACTACATCTGACCCTTGGAACTCAGCAGCTTCTGGCACCCTGAATCTACTTAGTCCTTGGTCATGAATTGCCTTGAAATGTTAACAGTTTCTTTGTCTTGCATATAGCACCTATTTAAAAAGAGTCTTTCAGGCCACTCCCCTCTCAAGGGAACTCTGTCGGCACATCTGCCGACAGTGCTCAGCCTGGCCTCCCTCAAGACCAGCTGGAGTAGCATGTTCTGCTTCCAGGAAATGGATCAAGTGCACAAACTCCTGGGTAGCTAGGCCCACACATGTTCTGTGGGCACTCACTCCTAAAACTCCCAGTGACCAGACACAGAGTTCAGACAGAAAAATAACAGTGTTCTCACAGACTGATAAACGCAAAGGCCTGAAGACAGGAGATGGCACATGAGCAACAACGCACACTCTGCCGGAACACGTTTACTCTGCAGAAGCTGGCTCAGACTCCTTGTGGTCCTGACACATGGGCCTTCCAGCCCTCGGCCATATAAGCCTTGTGCCTTCCTCTGTCTCCCAATGCTACCTGGCATCTTCTGCCTCCCCTGGAATGTTGACCCACGTGTGTAGTGATATTTTATTTGTATTTTAATAAATAAAGTTTGCCTGAAAATCAGAGAGTAAAACAGCCACACTGATCTGCCTTACAGACCAGCCAGTAGTGACACACACCTTTAATCCCAGCAGCCACACTAGTTGCCATAGAAACTGGGCAGCAGTGGTGCAGGCCTTTAATCCCAGCCCTAGAGAGGGAGGACAGGAGGAGACAGCTCTCACCCACAGTCTCATTCTGAGATTCCTGGATGCAGGATCGCCATTTCAGACTGAGGTAAGACCCAGCGGCTGGTTGTTTTGCTTTTCTGACCTTCAGGTTAAACACCAATATCTGGTTCTGGGTTTTTATTAATTGTGCTACACATGTGTTCCCAGTGCAGCTCATCTACCTGCCCTTGGCACATCTGTGCTACCTTTCATTTCAAACTAGACAGAACCAGTTCCTTTCTTCTCAGACCCCTTAGCCCCTCTTTCTTATGCTGCTTCTAGCTACCAGCAAGCTCACTTACCTCCTCTCTTATGTAAGTTACACCTGCATTTTCTTAATTCTGCCTCTTTCAACACAGCTAGGTTTGAGGGATGGTATGCTCCGTGGGTATCTAGTTCAGTCATATGAGGCTAGGCCACTAGGTGTGAGAGAATGCCCAGGCCTAGATCTAGGCACACAGTTCCTGGACCTCTTTCCGGGCAAGGCAGCGCCCCTCACAGGCATGAGAAGGGAGCCTGGACTTTGTGTGAAGACAAGGCAGCGAGACTACTCTCCTCCTGCAACCTCGAGCCAGCCAGATGGGTCTTCCCAGGGCTGACCACACTGCTACCACAATTCTCAGTCTACACCTCTCGACAGTTCCTGAGTTTGGGGAAGGACCAGGAGACTGAGTCCGGGCTGCCAAGCTGACATGGTACTAAAGACAAGCAGTGCAGTGTGCCGAGTTGGACACACTCCACTTGCTGAGTGTACAAGCAGCCACGGTGTTCTCAAATGCAGGCTAGGTCTGGTACACCACATACATTTCCTTGATCCCCAGGACCCAGGACTCAGAGAAGTGTGGTGGTAAAGGGGCCTCTTTTCACTGCTAAGAATGAACTCAGGTACTATACTTCAAGCAAGAACTGCAGTGACTTCTTTCACAGAGACCTTCTTCCTCCCTAATAAATGGACCTTGTTGGTGAGTCCGACCTTGGTGCTACCCCTGACTACTCCCCTTAGTGAATACAGATGTGCACAGGGTGCTCTTGGACACCACAAAGCAGCAAAATGCATGTGACCAGACCCAAGGGAAAGAGCTCCAGCCGCCTTCAGAGTACATCCAGGCAAACACCCAGGTGCTGGGATATCAAAACACTGGGCCCATTGCTGTGACTAGGATAACACCTTGGGTCCCTGGGATGGGGACCCAAACTATAGGCCACTTACCAGCGCAGAGCAATCTTGATTGGCGTGGTGAGGCAGGATGTGAACAGGTCAGCTGGGAGGTCAGGGATCATGGGCAGGAGTTCGTGTGCCTCACAGGCTGCCAGCTGGATACAGTTTTTCATTGATGGAGGCAAGGGCATTTGGGCAAGTGGATGGTTTGGGTTAATTGCAGCTACCTACAGGAAGACACAGAAAGACAACAGTTTAGCTGACATTCCTGGAAAGATGCTGGGCATCAAAAAGGAAAACACAGCATCAAGTGGACCTTGACAAATCCTCCACACCCCTTGATGATGTCAGTGTTCACGTACACCCTGGCCAATCTTTCATGCTCACCTGTTTGGGTTGCACATTCAGTCCCTAATTTATCATGATATTACTTTGGAGGGTTTAATGGCATAGAAGATGACCAGAAGTATATAACATCAATACTAAGAAAACATAATATTTAAGCAGCATAGGAGTATGCCTGCCGCCATCACAGAGATAGAAGGAAGGACACAGTGTGTGCACAGTAAGGCAGGTCAGAGTGATGGTTTTCTATATACACCCAATTTCTCTATGTTCTACAAACAAATGTGTACTTATTTTATAAAGGAGATAAAAGGTTTGGATAGATTTAAGCATGGCCCCCTTAAGGCAGAGAAAGTGTGACATGTTTGGTATTTCCCTCAGTGATATTTGGTGAGGTTTTTAAAAGCCCTGGACCAAAGTCATACTGCATGGAAGATGAGATGGAAGACTCAAAAAAAAAAAAAAAAAAAAGACCCACATTACTGCACAGTTCAATAATGTACATATCTCTTTTCTGACTTAAAACCAAATTGAAAAAATGTTCACCTTTATTTGTATGAGGTGGCATCTTGCTCTGTATCCCAGAGCTTTGTCCTCCTAATGCTAGGGTTACACACAGGGATGAGGCTCCATGTTCAGTTGACAAAGTGAAAACCTCTTAATAAATAATGTACTGCATTCAAACATTGGCAAGTGACAGGACTGGCTGCTATATGACCTACTCACACTGCCACAGAGAACTCTGTGCCTTGCTGTGCCAAAGCAGCAGGAGCCATGACACACCAGCTGCAACTACGTCTATGTGCACTGTGGCTCCCGCCTCCTGCTTCATGTGGTACATTCGTGTGACAGATGCAACTACGTCTATGTGCACTGTGGCTCCCGCCTCCTGCTTCGTGTGGTACATTCGTGTGACAGCACCGGCTCTGCCAGGCTCTGCTGCCACTTTCAGAAATAATGAGATTCCCAATTCCTGACGACAGTGCTGTGCGAAACATGAGTTCGGAACAATTTTGCTTCCACAGTGCCCAGCTAGAGAAGCAGAGCAGCTGTGAGCAATGGCTTTGCCTTAAGCAAGAGTGTGATGCAGACAATGATAGCTGCTCAGAGGCTGTGGCCCTGAGGAAGAGAAATCCCTGGAGCCCCAGGAGTGTGGGCCCCAAAGCTATTCGTCAGCACTGCAAAGGCAGCTCAAGGGAGAGAGGCCACAGAGCAGAAGGGAAGGCGGGCTGCTGGCATCTGAACTCTCATTAGTGGGCCTGCATGACACACAGGTACCTGAGATAACAGGAACTCAGACGACACGGACTACACAGGCCAGCAGCTTGCATCAGCACTCTGTGGGCGGACTTGGCCATAATGAAAAGCGATCTATTATGGAGTCCCAATTAACCCAGCCCATCTTGGTTCAGGATCTAAAACAGTTCTGACTCAAAGTTGGTGAACTTTAATGCCCAAAAGAACCTTCTCCCTGGTGCAAATATTTTTATTTATAGGGTCATTTGAGAACAAGGGTCATTCAGCCTCCTGAGCTTCTAGGTTGTTACTTAATCAACTCTTTAGTTTGTATATAAATCCCATGAGACAAGACACCATTGCTTTTCGTAAATACAGGGCCACATAGGCAATCCTGATGGGCACCGAGGAGGGCGGGATGAGTAAGAGAAGTGTCATTCTAGGCCTCGCTGAGGCCCCTCCAGCTGAGGCCCCTCCAGCAGCGCGGCTCTCCGACTGCTCAGCACTCTCTTATAGGCACTGCTCTTAGGAGCTAAGTTCTGTCTCCACTTAGAAACAATTCCAGCAATTAGGGAACATCTGACTGTAACCTTAGCACTCAAGAGGCTGAGTGAGGCAGGAGGACCACTTTGAGTTTAAGGTCAGCCTGAACTATATATTGATGTGGCTATATACCTGCTTGGATCTGGTTTTAGGACTTTTCTTGGCCCATTGCTTCTTTCAGACAAGTAGTTCTCAACCTTCCTAATGCTGACGCCCTTTAATCCAGTTTCTCATGCTGTGGTGACCCCTCCCCCATCATAAAATTATTTCATTGCTACTTCACAACCGTATTTTTGCTCCTGCTATGAATCGCAATGTAAATATCTAACATGCGACCCTGTGGGCACTGCTCTAGACCCTTGCGTCTAGCTGAGGCACCTGATGCCAGGGCTCCAAGCAGCAGGCTCTGCGCCTTTTACATCAGATCCACACAGCTGTGCTAGCCCCTGGACATACAATGTTAACATCTCATCGTCCATAACATCATCTGTGGCATCTTCAATTCCTCCAATGATGAGTATCAAAAGCATATTTTACCAATAAGCCTCTGCACTATAGAAACATTAAGCCCAAAGCCAAAATTCAGACACTTGTATACACAACTGCAAAATAATATAAGTCATTTAATAAAAACATCAGTTTCTAGGTAAGTAAGTGATAAATCCTATAAAATATAAAATATGCCACCTTAAATACTTTATATTTTGCATTACTGGGGAATCAAACCCAGGGTGTTACAAATGCTAGGCCAGTACTCTATGGCTAAGCTCTATCCCAGCCACATGGGAACTACGATGTACAGCCCAGAGTCCAGTGGCTTGAATAATATTACCGAGGTTTTCTTAAGATAGAGAGAAGGAAGGCCAGGCCATGTGTAAAACAGGGTTCTGGATTCTGGCTGTATAAGCTAAAACAGACTGCAAAGCCATAGCTCTGCACAAGAAATTGTTTTCCAGGTCTGTCACATCCGCCCTGCTCTACAGAGCGATGGGTCTGGACAGATCTGCTCATGTAGGGTCAGGTGAGAGCCCTGCAGCCTGCAGAGGCATCAGACTGACTGCAGCCTCATGGACAGGCACTTGGGAGCAGGTGGAGCTGCAAGTGCTCTCCAATGCCCAGTCTGGCAGAAAGAGATTGGGAGCAAGCAAAGATGACCTCTGCACCTGGGTAGGATCTAGGATGGTGACAGAGACAAGGGCCGAGTCCCGCAGTGTGGGTGTCTGTCTGGAGCCGCTGGCACACTAGTATTGTTTTAGTAAGCACTGCTAAACACCAACAGTGAGGGACACACAAGGGTGGCCAACAGATGATGAAAATGAGAACCACTCTAAGTAGGAATGGCCAGTGACCCATAGTCCAAAGTCACTTCTCACTTTTCCTTTTCAAAAAAGGAAAGAAAGAGGCATAAAAACAGAGAGGAACCGAACAGAAGACCCGGATATCAATCCACACATCTTTTAACACCTGATCTTTGATAAAGAAGCAAAAAAATATCAAATGGGAAAAAAAGCATATTTAACAAGTGTTGCTGACATAACAGGATATCAACATATAGAAAAATGAAAATAGACCCATATCTATCACCATGCACAAAACTCAAATCCAAATGGATCAAAGACCTCAACATAAAGCCAGCCACACTGAACCTTATAGAAGAGAAAGTGGGAAGTACGCTTGAACGCATTGGCACAGGGAACCACTTCCTAAATAGAACCTCAGCAGCACAGACACTGAGAGAAACAATTAATAAATGGGACCTCCTGAAACTGAAAAGCTTCTGTAAAGCAAAAGACACGGTCAACAAGACAAAACGAAAG
>PVIU01007015.1:0-95709 GCA_004026605.1 Ondatra zibethicus | reverse complement strand
TTGAATATTTTCAAAATAAAAGCTTTAAACTAAAGAAATGATTTTGTTTTAAACGACTCTCTAGCCATTTATCTTGGCAGTAGCATCTACTAGAAAAGAAAAGAGCAGATCTGAATGCCTGTTATTCCCCATCTCTATTTGATGTCAACTTTAAAACAACAACAAAAACAGCTTTATTGAGCTAATACCCAAGAACCATATACATCATCTATTTACAGTATTGATTTCATCCAAGCATGGTGGCACACACCTCTAATCCAAACGCTTGGGGGTGCCCACACAGGAGAGTCAGAAGGTACAAGACAGCCTGGGCTACAAAGTGGGAGTTTGTCTTTAAAAATGTAAATAGAAAATAGTATTTACTTTAATGATTTTTGATGTATTTAAGGAATTAGGCAACAAGTACTTAATTTTAGACGATTTGCTGCATCCCAAGCACATCCATTGGATATCATTTCTCTTCTTCTCTTTCTTTCATTTCAGTCATTGACTTATTTTCTGTCTCAGTCAACTTGTCTATTATGGCCATTGTATATAAATATATTAAATGTTCCTTTGTGTGTGATTACTTTTATTCATCATATTCACTTTGAGGCTTATTGATGTCATGGTGCATGTAAATACCTTGTTCCTTCTATCCTACTATATGGATATAACCTTTCTTGCTTATGGTCCCATGAATAATAACAAGAACAAGGAAGGGTTTTTATCTTATATATTTTTATTGATTTTAATGAGCTATACATTTTTCTCTGCTAACCTCCCTCTTCCCTCCTCTTCTACCCTCTCCCATGCTCCCAATTTACTCAGGAGATCTTGTCTTTTACTACTTCCCATGTAGAACAGATCAATGTATGTCTCTCTTAGGGTCCTCATTGTTGTCTAAGTTTTCTGGGATTGTAAATTGTAGGCTGCTTTTCTTTGTTTTATGTCTAAAAGCCACTTTACGTGGTGGCTCCGAACCATCTTTAACTCTGGTTCAAGGGGATATGATACCATCTTCCACTCTCCACAGGTACCAATCATGCTTGTAGTGCACAGACAAATGAGCAGGTGAACTACCCATCCACCTAAAAATAAAATAAAATAAAAGTAACCCCTTTTCACTGAACTTGTTGCGGTCACTAACAGGGTGTATGCCAATCACTAAATCTTTCAAAGCCCAGGGCCAGATGGTTTCAGTGCTGAATTCTACCAGAACTTTCAAGAAAAGCCAACACCTATACTCCTCAAAGTGTTCCACATAAAGAAATGGAAGGGTCACTGCCAAACTCTTTTTATGAAGCTACAGTTACTCTGATACCAAAACTGCACAAAGACTCAACCAAGAAAGAGAATTACAGGCCAATCTCACTCATGAACATCGATGCAAAATTTCTCAATAAAATTCTGGCAAACTGAATCCAAGAACATATCAAAAAAATCATCCATCATTATCAAGTAGGCTTCACCACAGAGATGCAGGGCTGGTTCAACATAAGAAAATCAATCAATGTGATCCATCATATAAATAAACTAAAAGAAAAAACATATGATCATTTCATTGGATGCAGAAAAAGCATTTGACAAAATTGAACACCCCTTCATGACAAAAGTCTTGAAGAGATTAGGGATACAAGGACCATATCTAAATATAATAAAAGCAATGTACAGCAAGCCAACAGCTAACATCAAATTAAATGGGGAGAAACTCAAAGCAATTCCACTAAAGTCAGAAACAAGAAAAGTCTGTCTGCTCTCTCCATATCTCTTCAACATCGTTCTTGATGTTTTAGCAATAGCAATAACACAACATAAGGAGATCAAGGGGATTCAAATTGGAAAGAAAGAAGTTAAACTTTTGTTATTTGCAGAAGTTATGATAGTATATATAAGTGACCCCAAAAACTCTACCAGAGAACTCCTACAACTAATAAATACCTTCAGTGAAGTGGCAGAATACAAGACCAACTAAAAAATATCAGTAGCCTCCTATACACAAAGGATAAAGAGGCTGAGAGGGAAATCAGAGAAACATCACCTTTCACAATAGCCACAAATCACATGAAATATCTTGGGGTAACACTAACAAAGGATGTGAAAGACCTATTTGAAAAGAACTTTATGTCTTTGAAGAAAGAAATTGAAGAAGATACCAGAAAATAGAAAGATCTCTCATGCTCTTGTATAGAAAGGATCAACATAGTAAAAATGGCAATCTTACCGAAGGCAATCTATAGATTCAATGCAATCCCCATCAAAATCCCTTCATAGACCTTGAAAGAACGATACTCAACTTCATATGGAAAAACAAGAAACCCAGGATAGCCAAAACAATCCTGTACAATAAAGGAACTTCCGGAGGCATTACCATCCCTGACATCAAGCTCTATTACAGAGCTGCAGTAATGAAAACAGCTTGGTATTGGCATAAAAACAGAGACGTTGACCAATGGAATAGAATTGAAGATGCAGATATTAATCCACACACCTATGAACACCTGATTTTGACAAAGAAGCAAAAAAGATACAATGGAAAAAAGAAAACTTCTTCAACGAATGGTGCTGGCATAACTGGATATCAACCTGTAGAAGAATGAAAATAGATCCATATCTGTCGCCATAAACAAAACTCAAGTTCAAATGGATTAAAGATCTCAATATAAATCCGACCACACTGAACCTTATAGAAGGGAAAGTGGGAAGTAACCTTCAATGCATGGGCACAGGAGACCACTTCCTAAATATAACCCCAGTAGCACAGCCAATAAGAGCATCAATAAATAAAAGGGACCTCCCAAAACTGAGAGGCTTCTGCATAGCAAAAGACACAGTATATAAGACAAAAAGGCAGCCTACTGAATGGAAAAAAATCTTCACCAACCCCACATCAGACAAAGGACTGATCTCCAAAATATATATAGAACTCAAGAAATTAGACATTAAAATTCTAAATAACCCAATTAAAAGGTGGTGCACTGAACTAAACAGAGAATTCTCAACAGAAGAATTTCAAATGGCCAAAAGATACTTAAGGTCATGTTCAACTTCCTTAGCTATCTGGGAAATGCAAATCAAAACAACTTTGAGATACCATCTTATTCCTGTCAGAATGGCTAAAATCAAAAACACTAATGATAGCCTATGCTGGAGAGGATGTGGAGTAAGGGGAACACTCATCCATTGCTGGTGGGAATGCATTTTGGCAACCATTTTGGAAATCAGTGTGGCGGTTTCTCAGAAAACTGGGAATCAACCTGCCTCAAGATCCAGCAATTCCACTCTTGGGAATATACCCAAAAGATGCTCAATCACACTACAAGAGCATTTGTTCAACTATGTTCATAGCAGCATTGTTTGTAATAGCCAGATCCTGGAAACAACCTAGATGCCCCTCAACTGAAGAATGGATAAAGAAAGTGTGGCACATCTACACATTAGAATACTACTCAGCAGTAAAAAATAATGACATCTTGAATTTTGCATGCACATGGATGGAATTAGAAAACATTATCCTGAATGAGGTAACGGAGACTCAAAAAACAAAATCGGTATGTACTCACTAATAAGTGGATACTAGTCATAAACAAGGGCAACGAACCTATAGTTCAGGATCCTAGAGAAACTAAGTAATAAGGTGAACCCAAAGAAAAACATATACAGACCCACCTGGAAATTGGAATCAAACAAAAATTTGGGAGCAGGGAGGTAGCAAGTAGAAGGAAGGGGAGAAGTGGGATTGAGGAGAACTTGAGAGAATAGGATAGTTGAGATGGAGGAAGGACAGATATGAGAGCAAGGAAAGAGATATCTTGATTGAGGCAGCCATTACAGAGTTAGCAAGAAACCTGGCTCTAGAAAAATGCCCAAGAACCCACAGGGATGACCCCAGCTAAGACCCTAAGCAATAGAGGAGAGGGTGTCTGAACTGGCCTTACCCTCTAGTCATACTGATGATTATCTTAAATATCACCATAGAATCTTCATCCAACAACAGATGGGAACAGAGGCAATGACCCACATCAGAGCACTGGACTGAGCTCCCAAGGTCCAGTTGAAGAGTGGTAGGAGTGAGAGTATGAGCAAGGAATTCAAGACCTGAGACAGTTTGCTTGAGCTAATGGTAGCTCACCAGATCCATCTGGACTGGGAGTGAATGGGCATGGAAACAACCAAGCCCTTCTGAAGGTGGTTGACAGTTGGGGCAGACTGAGGGGCCACTGATAGTGACACTGGGATGTGTCTCTACTGCATGTACCGGCTTCATGGGATCCTATTCTCTATTTATGTAAACCCTGCTCAACCTAGATGTAGTAGGTAGGGTCTTGGACTTTCCACAGGGCGGGGTGTATGGCACTCTCTTAGGGTTGGAGGGGGTGAGGTGAGATGGTCTGTGGAGGGAGAGGGAGGGGACTGAGAGGAGGGGAGGGAGTGGGAATTTGGATTTTTTTTTAAGTTTAAAAAAAAGTAACCCCTTTTCACTGAACTTGTTGCAGTCACTAACAGGATGTATGCCAATCACTAAACAAGTCCCAGACATTTCAAAAGGTTCAAACCTTTCAAAGATTATTCTTTGAACAATTTGAGTAAATTTTAACCAATAATAATAAATATAGAAGACAAAATATCTAGAAAATAAAAAAGAAGAAACAAATGGCTGAATGACACAAGAAAAATTATGCTACATTTTAGCAAACGATAATGAAATTGGTATTGTGCTGATAAATTAGGAACACATACAGCTTTCAGAGGTGTCCAACCTGCCACCTGTGGCCTGCATGTGACCCAAGAGAACTAGGAATGGTTACCATCACAATGTCATAAGCTTACTTAAAAGATGATGAGATGTTTTCTGTAATACTTTTGTAACTGGATTGTGTAGCTCATAGGTGTGAACTTTATAGATAACCATGTCAAAAAGTTAGTCATGCCTGTAAGAAATATCTAAGTCAATAAAGGCTCCCTTTAAGAACTGGAAAACATCTAAAAAATAATAATAAAGAAAAAATAAGATATAGCAGAGGGACAGGAAAATAAATTATATTCACAAGTGGCTTTTCTGAATAGATCAAGGGCAAGAACAATGCTTTACATGTGAACTATTTGACTTGTTTATTTTGCTTGTTCTTCTGTAGAGAAGAAATTATTTTCATAAATGATTCATAACCAACAGCAATTTTATTGAGGTATATTTTACGCACTATAAAATTCATCCTTTAAATATTCAACACAATGATGTTTGGTAAATTCATTGAGTTGTATTATTTTTCACATAATTGAGGGGCCCTTAATATTCACTTATAAATAAAACCATTCCCACCTCTAACTCTAGACAAACTACTAGAGAGACTGTTGTGTTTCTGTTTGTCTATTCTTGATGCTCTAAATCCTTATAAAATTTGATTCACAGAATCTTTGGTCTTTTATGAATTCCTCCTTCCTTTAGCACAATGCCTTCAATGTTCTTTGTTGAAATACATATATATTTTCATTAGTTTTTAGTTACTGAGTAAAATCCTAATAAATGTATATATCACAACTTGCTTACTCATTTGAAAGTCAGTTAGTATGTAGGTAATGACACTTTTCAGGCAATTATGAACATGAACGTGTAAATCTGAACTATGGAATGCCTTTATTTCCATCTAGTGGATATAGGACTGGAGTTTCTGGACTTTCTGGCGCATTTATGTTTAATTCTTTAAGAAGCAAACTTTTTCAATATGGCTGGTGCCCTTTACATCCGAACTGACAATGAATGAAAGGTCGTTTCAATCATACCACACCAATGCCATGGAAACTCCTTTGGCCAACAGCCATTAAAATACCAGCCCACTTTGGATGTGGTCTCATATACCATAAATGCAGATGAAAAGCATGTGGGCCTCTTGGCTACTGGATTTGGTTCCAGTTGCCATCACATGCAGAGAACTGCAGATCACTACTATTTCTGTGAGTTTATCCGCTAATAAGTAAACCTTTGTTATACTCCATTCCAGGCTATTTTGTAACTCTTTTGTACACCAACAAATTGGTGCCCACCATCTGGGGCATGGATCGACATAAGACCTAAAAAAAAAAGAGGGTTTCTAGACCTACAAAAATGGGAGCCAAGCACAGCTTCTTGGTAGCAGCATTTTTTAAGATAGTCTCTGTTTGCTGCAAACAAACACTGCAAACAGCAGTGTGGCTTCTTTAAAAGCTGGCATCCTGATTTGTGTTGGCATCAGGAAATGCCTCTGGCTCCTTTGAAATGTCCTATTATGGAGCATTTAAATGGGGTTTGTGAACATAGTGCTACAAGTTGCTTGATGAAGACACAGACCCACTGCATCCCTGGAGCTGGGGTAGGGAACATAGCTCTGCCATATTGGACTGGGTGGAGCCAAAAGACAAAGCAGCCTTAGTCCTTGCCATGCTGCTTAGCATTTTAAGAGGAACTCCTGGTCAGAAAATGATTACAGATATGCAATAACGACATATTCAGACATAAAAGACCTTTAAATTAGTCACAGTGTGTTTAAAAAATTGTACATAGGCTTGGGAGAGAGAAAAAAAAGAGTATTGAAAGTCATAAAAAGAAATAAATAGTTTTAAAAATAAAACAAAGTCTTTAAAGAGACAGTAAATGTAATATAAAAGAGTGCAGACAGTCATAGATTAAAGGAGTAAAGAAAAATAAGCCATATAAAGATGGAATATACACAGAAAGTCTGGATTATATATATTATTGTGTTTTAAGTTTTTTGACTGCAGACAGACATTTGATTCTGGGAGCTGATAAAGTAATCAACATATATATATATATATATATGGTATCTCCTTTTTTAGTTTTTTCTTCTTTTTTATTGATTTTTATTGAGCTCTACATTTCTCTCTGCTCCCCTTCCCCTTCAACTGTCCCCCAAGGTTCCCATGCTCCACATTTACTCAGGAGATCTTGTCTTTGATTTGGTTCCATTGGTCCACCTGTCTGTTTTTCTGCCAATACCAGGCTGTTTTCAATACTGTAGCTCTGTACTAGAGTTTGAATTCAGGGATTGTAATGCCCACAAGGAATTTTCATGTGATCATATGTCTTCATTTTGTCTGTGTATGTATCTACAAGTAGAGTCATTGGGTCATATGGGAACTCTATGCTTACTATTTTGAAAACTACAGAAATTCAAAGTGGCTGCATCATTTTCCATCAAGCAATGTACAATATTACAACTTCACTATATTCCCATCAACAAGTGTTATTATCTTTTTGTCACAGTAATCATTATGCATGTTGAAGTCAAGAATATATGTGTGTCTATAGTAAGTATGTGTACAAAAGTGTAAAATATGTGTGAACATATGTAGATACGTGGATGTCTGAGATCAATATTATGAGTCTGCCTTTATTGCTCTCCATGGTATTATTTTGAGACAGGGTTTCTCACTGAACCTGGAGATTGTTGACTTGCAGTCCTAGCTGCCCAGAAAGCCGTTCTTGTGGTGGGATCACAGGACTCCTCTACAATGCCCAACTTGTATGTGCTGTGAATCTAAACCCAGGTCCTCTGGGTTTACCCACTGAGCAACTTTCCCTGCATATGATGTAGAATAGCAGTATGAAATTTGCATTTCCCTGATAATTAATGTGGTCAAACATCTTTTCATATATTTATTGCCTTTTTATATATCCTCAATGAAGATAGACATTTCTCAAACTCTTTGCTCATTTTTAGTTGAGTTATTCATTAGCTTTTCATTGTTTAATTGTTAGTACTTCTTATATCTTCTGGGTACAATTTCTTTATCTGATATATTCTACATTTTCTCCAGGTCTGTGTTTTCCTTTTCTTGATTGTGTCTAAAACAATTTGATTAGGCCTCTAGCTATGTTATGCTTTCCTGATCAAATTTTCCAAAACTACTGTCTCATTCTCCAAAACTACTGGATCTTCCATAGTAATTTAGGTGATTTATGATTCCAGTGCAGTTACAATTACGGTTTTAAAAACAAATCCAGGAAGAATAACATGCACAGCATTGTGGGTACAGAAGGTTGATTTGGAGGTAGTTTTTTTGTGTCTGGTTTGTCCTACCACAGTGCATCAAAGGTCTCACTTTCCCCATTCACTATGTGCCTGCCTCCCTATGTCCATATTTCCCTGACTTGCAAACATTAGCAGAGGTAATAATGCAAGTTCTTCTCACAGAGGAAAGATAATAATAAAGTACGACAGAAAAGTAGAATTGGCCCTAAGGAAGGAATGTTAAAGTTATCTACTTAGATTGGAAGGAAGAAGATACCTGAAACGTGAAAATTGAAAGGACTGAATACATGAAAATGTCCTACTTGAAAGAAATGATATAGATTATTAAGAATGTGAGAACCTTGAAAGAAGTTATCCCTATCCATGGTGAAATGGAGCAATAGTTTGCTTTCAGTATTTACAAATTGAGAAAGGGTTACAGAAAGAACACCAGGGAAGACTGGGCCTGTAGCTAAGTAGCAGAACAAGTTTCTAGCATGTGAAAGGCATTGGACCTATCCAAAGAACTACCTCCACTACCCCACCAAATCTCTTTCTCTCTCTTCCTCTCTCTCTCTTTCTCTCTCTCTCACACACACATACACACACACGAAGTTTATAGGAAACTTTGAGAAAAGCTGACAGGAACTATTTGATAGTAACAAGGCCCCATAGTAATCAAGATATTATTATTTGTTGATAAACTGCAATCAACATCACATATTATTTTGAAAGACACAAAGAACTCCATAGGTCCAGTGAAATGATATTTCCTTCTCTTTGACCTAAATATGAGGTTCCTAATTTGCTGAGGCAAGGTTTCCATCTAGCCTCAAATGCCTAATGGCTGGTTACCAAAATCCCTGCAAGCCGGTTTTTGTATTCCCACTGTCTTCAAAAGCTGTGTGTGACAGATGTGTTGGCAGTCAGCAGATACCCTAGGGTAGTAGAGGTAATCCCAGGTCCTGATGTTAGCCTAACCTTGTTCTATCTGTTTCATTTAGAAGTCCCTTCTTCACAGGAATTCAGATCTCTCCTCTTCCATGTTGTATAAGTTAATATACAAGTGAGCCTTACCTGACAGGGGAACCCCCGATACACGTGTGAGTTCGGTTGGTCTATTTTCTGAAATCCACTCTGATCTATCCTTAGACGTATTCAGGTATCTTCTGCGTGGCTATAAACCTTTACAAGTGGCTCCCAGTGTATCAGAAAGAGGTCATAGCTGTCCATCAAAAGAAGCGGCGATCTGAGGCTCCCCCTCACATCTTTGCTGTTGCCGATAGTGCCCTTCATGATATGTTTCACAGTATGTAGCTGCCCTACAAAATGAAAAATGAAAATCTCCAATCCATGTTTTCTCCGTGTCACCAAAGGACACTTAGGTATTGTGAAGCGAGCATGGCTTCACAGCTATCTCATCACTTGAAGCCTCTGCTTCCATCAAGATAAAATGCAGGCAGCATAGTAGGGACCTCCTATGGTTACAGGCACAAGTAGTTTTTGCTTCAGAGTGAAAGAATCTATTTGTAGTGCTGGGGTTAGAGGTTGACCCAGATAATGCCCCCTGCAGATGTCTGTTCTTATTACTCAAACATATGCTATACTGTCTGACACAACACAGCTATTCTATAGATGTTACTATGCAATGACTCTTAAAAGGTTGAAATTGTCAACCATTAGTTGATTCTTCTTTATATTTAAAGCAGGGAAATAGGCCTAGAAACTACCACCTTATGATTAGATCAAGTAGGCAAATCTATTTTATCCTTCTGCATTTCAGTGGGGTTTTTTTTGTAACTCTTAATGAACCAGATCCTTTCCCCTGTGTCTGATTTCAGTTGCAGACAAAGGAATTGTGAATAAATCCATGGCAATGCAGGATACTCTAATATTAGAATATTACATATTCTAGCATCTCTCCTTATATAGGTTGATTTGGTCTGTTTCTTTCATGGGATCACATGTTACGCTTCTCCTTTTCTTTTACTGCACAATATTTCAACCAAAAAACACCAGTATTTCATCAAGAATTAAACTTGATATTTTAGAATTGTTCTCTCAATAGATGCAGAATACATGCTAAGTGTGAATAAGCTATTTGGAAAATTCTTGTGATGTTTTATATGGGGATTACCATAGGTTTGATGTGATGTCTGCCTCCATCATTAATGAGACCATTAGAACCACAGTGCCCACGTTAGGCTCAACTGCTTTCTTGGAGGCCCCGTATCCCTCAATTATCACCTTCAAAGTTCACGACACTAGCTAATTAATCGTAGCAGTTCCTGGGAATACAAAAATTACATAAAGTGATGTTCTAGGCAGCAAGATGGAGGGCATATGGCATGGTAGGTACAGTAATAGAGGATGCACTTTGCGGAATAACAGAAAAGGACAAAGAGGAAGGAAGAAGGGACCTTAGTGATACTTTATCATATGCTGATTTAGAGAGAAAGAGCATCAGTTGGGCAGGCAAATGTCAGCAGGCAAAGACCTAAAGGGCTATGGAGTGCTCAAGCCTATTGCCTTCCTTGCAATGATGATGTCACCTCATACATTTGACTTTTCTTTGACTTCTACTAGCTCAAAGGAGATCATAAGATCTTAGAAGCTTAGAGCAATGTATCTAGTTTGAATTCAGTCTTTTACATGAGTGTGGACTGGTTTCTGAAGTTTCATGTATGTAGATAAAGGCAGGCCTTCATGCTCTGGTTGAGCAAATGTAACTGGTTATCAAAGTAAAAGGGAAAAGCAAAAGCATGGATTTCTGGTGAAGGAATCATCAGGGCCTTTTCTGAGAAAAGGGTTGGGTCTGATCAGAATGATTTAACTTTCATTACATTGATGATCAGAACCAGCTGTGTTTCTCAGTTTCAAATCACAGAAGAGAATCTGGTGTTGCAACAACTATCAACACCAAAAGTAGCATCCAACATCTTGTTACCATAGCAGCTATGAACAAGCCAAGGAAAAGGCTGAGAAGTGAGTTTCTAAGTCAGGTGACTTCATGGACTGTGACATGGAGTCTCTGCCTTGACCACTTATGGGAAGTAAAAAGATGGAGAGAACGACAGAACAATTAGCAAAATATTGAGAAGTCTCGATTTCCATCTTTACTCTACTCTTTTGAAAGAACATCAAAGTGCTCTAATCCTATAATAGGTAAACACAAACTTAAAAAAAATTATTTCTATGTTCTCAAAGATGCATGTATTATCCTGGTCTCTGTATTGTCCTCAAGAAGCAAGCCCTCTCATTTTAGTTCATCAGTAACCAGAATGGCTATTATATTAATTTTAGTTTTGTTGCTGCAACAAAATATGTAACAAGAGCAATGTAAGGAAGGACAGAATAGTTTGGGTTACAGCTTCAAGGACATAATCCATTGCTATAAGAAACATAGGCCAGACAGGAGTAGGAGGAGGCTGGTTATGTGATACATGTCAGGAAGCACTGAATTCTGGTCATCACCCCGGCCTATGGAATGGTGCTGTCTATATTTCAGTGAATCTTCCCAATCCAATTAGCCTAATCTAGACAAGCCCAACCAGACACAGCCAGAGACTTGTTCTTAGGGTGGTTCTTAATCCCACAGGAGTGACAACAAGGATTAACTACCATAGTCACTTTTGACTTTTCTGAATTTATTTAGCAGTCAGAGTCCCCCAAGTATGCAGAAACAAAAAGCCGTTTCTCTTAGCCTTGACTCCTACATCTACTCCAAAACACTGGATGTATACATCCTCAACTTTAATCACATTTAACTTGCTAAACATTTTCTCTCCCCCACCCATTTCATTTATTTACTGCTTTTTCTGTTGGGAATCAAACCTAGAAACTCCCTATGGTAGGCAGATTCTTAGCCATTGAGCTTCAACTTTAACCTAGCGGCATCTTTTTTTTGTTGTTGTTGTTGTTCATTGATATTTTGCCTGCATGTATGTCGGTGTGAGGATGTCAGAAGCACTGGAACTGGAGGTTGCAGAGAGGTATGAGCTGCCATGTGAGTGCTGGGAATTGAACTCGGATCCTTTGGAAGAGCAGTCAGTGTTTTTAAGCTCTGTGCCATCTCTCCAGTCCCTTATGGCAATGTTTTAATTAAGTGGCTTTGTTTATCTCCACTAACAGATTAGTGGGCTTCTTATGGATAACTGCATCATGGAAGTTGCTGTAATAAAATAGCATTCAATGGAATTTAAAAACAATTTTTATATGTTGTGTTATTGAGCTATTATATTTCTCATCATTGAAATTTTGTCTTTTTTATTTGATGCTACATGCTTTCTGCTATTTTTGCAAATCAAAAACCATATAAAAACAGCCTCTGATTTAGTTTTCAGCTATAGAAAGTTCCTTTTGCATTCACCAGATTCTTGAATTAGATTTATTTCTTTTGGTATCATTGAATTCTATTATTCATTATATATAATTACTTTTGTTTGCATTTGAGTTTATTACTGCATATTCATAGCTTCAGTCTAGTCATTGAGTCTTCTGATAACATAGTCCATGGTGCATAACACTTCCAAGGAAATTGTTTATATAATTCTTTTACTTGCTGAAAGATCTGTATTACATAAAGGAGATCTAATATGTGTGCATGCATACACACACACAAAAAAAAAACTTGAATTCCATAGACTATATGCTCAGTTGTACCATGTGAGTCTCTGAGGAAAAATAAAAGAAAAAGGAAAACAAAACTGTGGTGCAGGGCAGTTATCACAGCGGGCTATTCAGGCTTGCTCTATGTAAATGACCTATTTCAGACTACTGGATTGTGCTTATATTTAATTTAGATTAAGAGAGACACAGAAATGATGCATTATTTGGGGGTGAACTTGTAGATCCCCTAGAAATAATAAGAACAAAAATATAAATTATATTTATATGGCAAGTGTTTACATACTATTTATCATGCAATAAAATTTCAAGTATCCTCAGGTCTAGATTATATAGGAAGAGAGGAAATCAATAATGGAGAAATATATGGAATCAAGCGAGTCTGGTTATAGTATGCTATTTTCTTAATTTATGTTGATAAATAGCCATCTTATTTTCACCCAGTCTAATGCCAATCAAAAGAAAAGCATTGGAAATAGCTGGGCTATCCCACTTTCCTCGTAGGATCAATAGATATAAGCCAAGCCCTTTTGATCCATCCATTTTCTTTGCAATTTCATTCCAAAATAACATTTTATATCCAAAATTGGAAACAAGGTTGGATACCAGTTATCAAAGCCAGAATGGAGAAATTCTGATCTGGAGATGGAGAACTTGCAAATTAGAATCCTGATCAAAAGCTAATCGACTACACTCATCTTTCATGCATCTCAAGGGTATTAGGAAAAGTCATTTGAATAAATCATGAAGGCATTTAGAGAAGCCAAATCCCTGAAAAGTGACAATTCTTCTCATTTTGCATTAAAATAATTTTGCATAACATCTACATATTTTTATTTTCATTAATTTTAGTAAACATGAAGGCTGTGGTTTCCTTATGATATTTATACATGTCTGTCACTTCAATTTGCTCATATTTGTACCAGCACTTTCTCTTGCTCCACCCTCTTACTGGTCTTCCTCCTCCATACAGACCCTCTTCTGATTTCATACCATTCAACTCTAGGCTCTGCATATGGGAAAGAACAAGAGCTCTTTTTCTCTTTCTTTTGTTTTTTCTTGCTGCCTCCCTCTCCCTCTTTCCTTCCCTTCCTCTCTTCATGGCTCCCTTCCTTCCTTCTTTGCTTATTTTATTTTTGGTACCATGTAACCTTGCCTGACCTAGAACCTTGTGTAGACCAGGCTGGCCTCAAACTGTCCCAGGGCCTCCTGCCTCAGCCTCCTAAGTGCTGGGCATGCTTCCAACATGCCTGCCTTTTTTCTTTCTCATGTCAATCTCCCTTGAACCCTTTTCCAACCTGTTTAGAATTCTTCCTCCCTTGACACAGTCTCCTTTCTGGTCTTGTATCACATCATTATATAATGTCATTCATCATATATTGTAAAGTTATTTTCCATATAAGAGAGGAACAGACGTGATATTTGTCTATGTGAGTATGGTTTATTTCATTTAACGCTGTCTCTGGCTTCATCCATTGTCCTACAAATGATTTAAATTAATTTTTCTTTATGACTCAAGAAAACTCTATTGAATTCATAATATCTTAATTATTCATTCAACCTTTGGTGGGAATGTGGACTAATTTACATTTAGGTTTCTGTGAATAGTGCTTTAGTAAGCATGGATTTGCAACTATCTCTGTGGTATATCTATTTTGACATCTTTTGTAATAAAATTTTAAACAATGGTAAATCTCATTTCTTAGTACGTAGATATGAATCAAATTCCAGAATACCAAGGAAAGTCTTTTATACTGAAGAAGATAATGCTGTTGATTAAGAAAAAAAACTTTGTGTTTATATGTGGTGTGTGTGTGTGTGTGTATGTATATGTCTATGTGTCTGTGTGTGTATATGTGATTGTACGTGTGTGTATGTGTGCTTGTATGTATCTCTGTGTGTGTCTGTGTGCATGTGCCTGTGTGTGTACATGTGTCTGTGTGTACGTGTGTCTCTGTGCGTGTGTCTGAGTGTGTGTGTGTGTGTGTGTGTGTGTGTGTGTGTGTGTGTGCCACATGAACGTGTGGTGATCAGAGGACAACCTTGGGTGTCAGTCCTTCCTTCTACTTCGTTTGAGAAGTGGTATCATTTTGTCCTTTATTACTGTGCATCCTTAGGAGTTCTGGGACTACAAGTACATCACACTCCAGTGTCCAGCTTTAAGTGGGTTCTGTGATTTTAAATTTAGTTCTTCATATTTGAACAGCAAGCTCTTTATCCACTGAGCCATCTGTCCAGTCTTAGGATTGTTGGATCATCAAAAAAAGTGTAACCAGCCTCATCACTAATTAGAACTACCTGTGTGTGTTGTCTGAAAAGTTTCTAACTTGGTCAGTTTCAGAAAGGCACTTAAACTTTTTTCATTTCTTTCCATTCCCAATCAGAAGACCACTTTCCAAAGTCATTGAAATGATTTATATTTTATTGCGTTTTACAGATTTAAAATGCTTCCTCCTACATGATACCCTGTATTTCTTTTTATAACAAACCAAGTAGACAGGTACTACCTAATATACTTGCTGTGGTTACTGCTTCTTCTGCTGCATGTGGCCTCCCTACCACCGTGTCTTTCTCACCGGGGATTATTTTTCTTATTGGGAAAAAGTGTTTTTTAAGTAGCTTTGCATAACTAGAAATCTCATGGCAAAGGAAGAACTTGGATTTTAAAACCCAATTTCACAAATACATTTTGTGCCAAGAGTGAGTGGCAGTGAGCCACTGCAGAACTTACGAGGAAATCTACGGAAGGTTCCTGAGTCTTTGGGCATAGCTATACAATGCCCACGCAGATTTGCATGATTTCCTTCCTAAGCTGTAGAACTGCTCTGTACTTTTGTCATCCGACTAATATATTAGGCTCTAATAATGACCCATAAAATGATTGCTAGTTTTGGTATTTGTCAAAATACTAAAGAATTTTCTGAATGTGAAAGAGGAAGGCAGGACAAGGGAAAGAGTTAAATAAGTAAATACTTATTTGAGACAGTCTTGCTATGAAGATCAGACTAGCCTTAACTTAAATTCCTCCTGATTTAGCCTCCTAAGTACAAGGATTACAGGAATACACTACCACACTTTGCTTAAAAAAAAAACTTAAAATGGAAATAAAAGAAAGAAGAAAAAGAAGCTAGAATATAAGGGACATAAAATGAGTCAGATAAGGGATATAAAGCTGTGTGTGTTGATTGTGTGTGTGTGTGCTTGTACTTGCATGCATGCATATCTGTGCATAAACTTCAGGCCTTAAATGATTAGCACCTCCTAGGTATTGCAGACAAAGAAATACAAAGGAAGGATATATCACTGTAGTATGCCGTTGTCAGAAGGAGTTTTATAAAGAAGGAGATGTGGTAGACTAAGAAGCACAGAAAAGGGGGTTCGACCAGACAGAGTCCAGAGGTGGGAGGGTATTTTCTGAAAGAGGAATAGTGTTCACAAAGCTGGGAGCAGGCAAATTAACATCAGAAGTAGGATAACTGAAGGTAATGATTTGCATAGAAGAATACTTGTAGTAGGTAGACCACTTGTTCATTCCTGGCTGTTCAGCCCCAATATAACCACACAGAAGTTGTAGTAATTAAATCACTGTTTGGCCTATTAGCTCTAGCTTCTTATTGGCTATCTCTTACATCTTAATTTCACCCATTTCTATTAATCTGCTTATCGCCACATGGCTGTGGCTTAACAACAAGGTTCCATCCAGTGTCTGTCTCTGGCAGGGTTACATGGCTTCTCCTGACCATGCCTTCTTTCTCCCAGCATTCAGTTTAGTTTTCTCCACCTACATCTATTCTGCCCTGCTCAGACCCAAGACAGTCCTTCATCAACCAATGGTATTCACAGCATACAGAGGGAATCTCATATTAAATACTGGGGAATTTATTCTCATGGTTTCTTTACTCAGAGAGTTAGGAAGGAGTCTGTGTGTGTGTATGTGTGTGTGTGTGTGTGTGTGTGTGTGTGTGTGTGTGTGTGTGTGTGTGTGTGTGTGTGTTGCTATGTGTTTAAGAGCGGTTAACTCTCTTGGGTTAATTAATCTGGTATGATGGGCAGGGTGATATGAGGCAGAAACATGAGACTGAAGAAGTCCTAGAAGGAAATGACTGTACAGTTAGTGTCTATGGCAATGAGGGAAAATGGATAATTTATGGAAGAACAAATCACCTTGGTGACAGAGATAAGAGGAACTACTTCTTCCAGAAGGACTGCTGAGGTATTTGACACTGTTGGAGCACTGTTAAAATCTGTTAATATCTTTAAATGTTTTCTAAGCATTTCTCATGCCCATTTCCCTGTAAACAAATAAAGACCTCAGAAAATGGAAAAATCTGACTTCCTAATTAGTAATTGGTCGACTTCCCCTGCCACCTTATCTGTCTCAAGAAAAAGAACTATCTGTCAATTTCTCTTAGAATAAACCACCAGCCATCCGGAACTCTCCATGTTTTCCTCAGGAAAACAATACAACTATCAAAGCTGATTTCTCTGCTACTGGTGGTACAGGTTTAGCCAGGGCTTTTGAAACAATTTGGATCAGATGCTTTGCTCTCATAAGCTTTGGTGCACTCTAGAAGACCCTGCGACTGTTTCAATCTAGTCCAGAACAAGAGCATTAAGCTTGGTGGTATGCTAGGGGCACTGAGGTGATTGATGCTAAAGAGGCAAAGTTCTGATTGGTCTGTACACTTCTTCTTGTGCCGTCTAAGCAGCCCTCTTACCCAGTGAATCAGCATACATGTTAGATCCTTCCAAAGGTTTCTCCCCAGTGTCTTTTCTTCCGTAACTTGTTTAAGTAATGTGGCCTGAGCTGGTAACACAGAGAAGGAATCCACAGAGGCAGCAAGGTAGCAGTGGCAGTGGTGACTGTGCAGTCAGAAAGGCAAGCTGAGGAAATGGAAGACAGCCAGAAATGCAAAAGCCTGAAGAGTCTGAGAGTTAGTGGGCAGGGAAGAGGGGCAACAGAAGTAGGGGAACTTCCAGGGAGGGCAAAGAGCTGAGACCATGGAAGCTTCAAGGCTTCAAGGAGCAGGAGAAGGCAAGTCGCAGACCTTGGGCAACAGAAGCATTCTAGGGTGCTGTCAAGGGTCTCCAGTTATTAGTTACCAAGAGCTTTGGAACTGACCAGCTATGAGCTAAGGAATCCCCATTTTCTAGGCCTACTTGAAAGCTGTAATGCTTGCATATTCCTGGTAATGGATGCATTCATGGAGACTAGAGTACTAGAGGGTACTACTTGTTTCTGCTTCTACCTGCCTAATGCCCCTGTGGCCAGACATTCTCACTATTGTCAGACTCTGAGAACATAAATGCTGCAAAACACCAGCATCAGAAAAGCTTCTCCTAGCCTGCTGCGATTTTTAGTAAGTAGAGCAAAATGGCCTCAGCCCTCTGATGCAACATTGACAATGAGTAAATGCAGGGCAAGATAATGACTCCAAAACATGTTGTGGTATGAGATTTGATGAGAATAGCTATAATATCATGAGCAGAATAGGAAAAAATATAATGTAAGACAAACTAATTTCCATGCATTCATTCAATAACTATTTAATGTAGGAGTGCTCTGTATACAACAGGGACTGTTATTTAAGGACAGAAAGGCAGCATTTGAATAAGCAGCCAGGTCTCTGCACTCATGAAGTTATACAATAACATGAAAGACAGGTAAAAATTGAGGAGGAATTGGAGAGGGCAGGGTAAGGGGTAGGGATGATACAGATACAGTATGCTCGTGTATAAAACCCTCAGATTAAAAAGAAAACAAGTAAATAAATAGAGGTGTGTCTGTGAAGAAAAATGAGTGGGTAAGGGATAGAGAGGATGAGGTTTGGTAGGATTTGTGTGTGGTTATATCATATTTTTGCTAGAATGGCCAGGAAATTTCTCTCAGAGAAATCAATGTTTTTTCCAGATGCATCCATACATGAATGAATAGGCAAAAAATTCCAAGAATGAAAACCCAGTAGGAGGGAATGCTAGGCACGCAGGCTTCAGGAAAGAATACATTTATTTGCTATTTGAGACAAATTATGGCCTTGGATAATATAGTACAAAAGGCAATAGAGGCAGATGTGGACAAGGGCCAGGCTGTGACAACTTACATGCTATGACACACAGAGTCAGAACTTTTTTAGGTCTATGGGAAATTATTGCAAAGAGGTGACAAGCTGACTTTGTGGCATTTAAGGTAACCCACTGAGGATAGCAATGCACACACATGCCTGGCTATGAGCTGAGGTTACAGATCCATGTATCAAATTGATGTAAATATCTCTCCCACATCTCGTGTTGAGATTACATATAGTTTAATACAGTGGTTCTCAACCTTTCTAATGCTGTGACTCTTTAATACAGTTATTTCCCCACGTTGTGGTGACCCCCAGCATAAAATTATTTTTGTTGCTACTTTGTAACAGTAATTTTTTACTGTTATGAATCATAATGTAAATATCTATGTTTTCTGATGACCCTAGGCAACCCTTGAGAAAGGGGCCACAACCCACAGGTTGATAACTGTCATTGAATATAATCAAACACGGCCAGTTTGGTCTCTAAGGTACATTCATCAGATGGTTAGCGTTACTACTGTCCAATTATTTTCACCATTCTATGTAGCTGGTGATAAGCAAATAGCGGCTGAGTCTCCTCATTCACCCTCCATCTAAACCCCAGGGAGATCACTTTTAGTCTCAACGGATAGACTTTGTCAAATCTAACGCACTGGATAAGAATCTCTACGCTGTGCAGGGCATCTGACACCCAGGATCTAATAGAGAAACCTGAGACATTTATGGAGCATCTATGAGAATTAGTCTGTAGATGCGTTGGCACCCCATGTAACTGCTCTAGAAAAGTTGTTCCTGTCCTGAATCCTAGTCTTTGGGCTACACAGATAGATTGCTTTGCAAAGGCTGACCTCTGGTGGTTCAAAGTAGATACATCAGTCTCCTTGTTTTCAGCATGATTATCGGGGGGAGGGGGGGCGGATTTCCTTATAAAAAGATCATCTATTTGCTAAAGAAAAGCATGAGAATATTCTGAAAAATCATATAAGAAAGCATATGTTATAGATATGAAAATTATTTTCAAATTTTCCAAACTCTGAGAATGTATTTATATTGTGTATGAACTGGGTACAGAGAATTCCCGCAGACAGAATAGTTGCCACTAAATGAACTGAAGTGACATGCCACCCCAGGTTCTGTTTCCACTTAGCTTCTGTAAATCCATAGAGGCTCCTTCCTGCCTTTGTGATCAGTGAAGTCTGGTGTTTAGCTAAGAAACACTTCTTCAGCCCCCTTGGGCATAGCTTCTTTAGAATCCTTTAGTTTTTAGGAGGAAGGGAGGGAAAAAGAGAGGGAGGGAGGGAAAAAAGAGAGAGAGAAGAAAACAGACAAAGACAGAAAGAATATGTGTGTGTGTGACTGTGTGAGTATATTATGTGTGTGAATGTGTGTGTGTTAGAGAGAGAGAGAGAGAGAGAGAGAGAGAGAGAAAGAGAGAGAGAGAGTAACTACAATTATAAAAAAATAGCCCATGAATTTGAAAGACAGTAAGCAAGAAATATACATGGGAAGGCTAGAAGAAGAAAAGGGAAAGGAGAAATTATATAATTATAATCTCAAAACATAATTTAGTTTGGTTCTTCCTGCCATCCATGTCTACATCTCCCCTTCTCTGGCTCATTCTTCCACTCTCTATTCCCTTCTCTCTATTCAGTGTACCATCTTTTGCTATTAGTATGGAAGCTTGAAGAGGAAAGGGGAGAAGACAAGAAGCCCACGCCTTTGGAATGCTCAGCATCTTACCTAGTTCCCTGAGTATTAATTTGCTATGGTGTGTAAAACTACATAGTAAAGAACCAACCAACAGGCAGGGAGAAGATATTACAAACCATCCATTTGATAATACCCAAATGTATAAGGAACTCAAACAGCTTAATTGTAAGAAAATAAACTGATTAAATATAAGAGATCAGATATAAAAGAAGACGTAGAAATGAACAATAAGTTTATGAAAAATGTTGTCAATGTTGTTGACTCTTGGAAGTGAAGAATCAAAATTGCCTTGGACATCAGTCCATGCCTGTTAGAATGGCAATCAACAGAAACATGAGATAGCTCCCGTTGGTGAGGACATGGAGCTAAAGTAGCATTTAAACACTGTTGGTAGAGATGCACAGCCACTAAGATGCTGTGCATGTTCCTTAAAATTCCAAAGGGAAATTTCTGGCTGACTACATACAGTCAAGCAATCTGACTTGCGGGGATATATCCAAAGGAAGTGAGATAGGTAAGTTGAGGATATTACTGAATCCCCTTGTTCTTTGCAGTGTTCATAATTCCCAAGATACTAAGTCTATCTAAGTGTTTATGGAAGAAGTAGGGACAGAAAAGAATGTGCTATCTGTTCATGTGTGTATGGACAATTGTTATTGACCCTTAAAAAGACTTTCCAATAATATGGGAGAACCTGGAGGAATTTATGCTCAGTGAAATGAGCAAGGTACAGGCAACCTCCACACACAATCTGACTAATTTGGGGCCTAAAACAGCTCCCTGTGCTCAGGAGATTTGTGACACAGCATGATTATTGTGAATAGTAATTTTCAAATACTTGGAAATCACTTAAAAGAAAGGATGAATTTTTCTTACTTCAAAAAATTGGTATGTAAGGTCTTAGCCATATTAATTACCTGGGGTAAGCTATTCTACTATGTGTATTTATGTACATATATATATTCAATTTGAAAAACAAGATTTATATATATAGTCAATTTGAAAAACAAGATTTAAAACAGTAATGTTCTTCATAATTTTTACTTTATATTTCTATAACAACTAATACATTTACCTTCTGTATAATTTCCTTTGAGTTAGCTTGGTTTCCTTATTATGTTTTATACAACAGTTTTATTGAGTGTTATTGACCAAAATGACCTGCATGTGTTTGAATATAAAATTCATAAATGTTAGCAAATGTGTACATTAGTAAAAACATTTTTTGCAGCCCTGATTACAGACATATCCACTGCCTCTTCCCACCAGTCAGAAGTTTCCTGTCTCACCCTGAGTTCTTACAAAACCACTAATACCCTTCCTGTCACTATGCACTGGATTGAATTTTCTAGAGCTTTGTAGTGCAGTTACATTGCATTCCCTTTTGTGTGGCTGATTTTAGTCAGTCTGGTTATTTCAAGAATCACACTTATTGTGCTGCTTCTAATATTTGTTGAAAGCACATACATATGCACATACACACACATGCACAGGCACAAACACACACAGGCACATACAAACACATGCACACACACACATGATGTGGGATTCCCCTCTGTCTGCTGTGAATACCATTGGTTAATAAAGAATCTGTCTTGGGCCTGGCAGGACAGAATAGAGGTAGGCAGGGAAAAATAAACTGAACGCTGGTAGAAAGGAGGCAATGTCAGGGAGATGCCATGGAGCTGACAGAGGGGAAAGACATGAGCTGCCAGCTGGAACCTTGTCAGTAGGTTACAAGCCTTATAATAAAACATAAAATAATAGAAATGGGTTAATTTAATATAACCCATTTATATTAATTAATTTAATATAATAAGAGCTCACTAGGAATATGCTATAGTGATTTGCCAAGCAGTGATTTAATTAATACAGTTTCTGTTTGGTTATTTCATGAGTCTGGGTGGCCGGGAAATGAACAAGCAGCCTCCTACAATCACACGTGTACACACATACATGTACACACCCATGTGGTTAGGGGCATGGTTTATTAACCCATTCAACTCCTGATAGATATTTAGCTTGTTTCCAGACAGCTGGCATGCACCTTCTTAGAGCCTGACTTCTTTGCTTCTTGCTTTCCTACTTCCACAGAGCAGCTCTCTACTTCAGTGAGTGATCAACGCAAAAAGACAAGACCGCCTCAAGACAACTCCTCAGGGAGCAAGTGCTGGGCAGTGGGAGGTTACGAAGACTCTGCCAAGCTGGTCGATGTGCTGATGCCAGTCACCTTGGCTTCGTTCTGCACATATTTCCTAATGAAGGGAATCATGTCTAGGGTCTTATACTCATCAGCAGCCCAGTTTTAACACTGTAGCTGATTTACAGACCCCGTGAATGATGGACTCGACCTCCTGTGAGCAAGGATGTCAAGTAATAGGACTACACAGCTAATGTTCCCTGGAACACACCCAGGGCTAGCTGCTCCCTAGTTATGAAGCTCAAGTCTTTTCTACTTGTAATTTTACAACACGTGTTTGTCCTCTGTCCCCTAGTGTTACAGGAGTGGGCCTGCTTTTGGTCCTGGCCGCCCAGCTATCTTACACCCAAAATAATCACACAGAAACTGTATTAAATAGCTGCCTGGCCCATTATATCTAGCCTCTTCTTAGCCAACTCTCACATCCTGATCTAACCCACTTCTACCAATTTGTGTAACACCATGAGGTAGTGGCTTACCAGGAAAGAGTCCAACCTACATCCGTCTCAGGCAGGAGATTCTTGGCATCTGTCACACTGCCCTTCTTCCCAGCATCCAGTTCGGTCTACTCCATCTATGTAATTTCTGCCCTATCAAAAGGCCAAGGCAGTTTCTTTATTCAACCATTGAAAGCAACACATAGTCAGAAGGACCTCCTACACCTTTCCCCCTTTTTTGTTTGTTTAAACAAAAAAAAGGCTTTCACTTTAACATAGTAAAATTACATATAACAAAACAGTTATCAAGCAAGAATTACAGTTACAATATTTAGATCTATTTTATCATTTATCATAACAATGGAAAACTATAACTATAACTATCTATCTATTCTTCAACTCCATCAAAAACTCCAGAAGGATATAATATTACCTAAGTAAACAAGAAGTAAGCAACTTCCAAAACTCTAGAAGTGACAGAGACATCTCGCTTCCTGGACAGTCACCCAAAGTTATTTTGTACTGTTGGGGCATCCATCTTCAGCCTACAGGCCCATAGTATCCAGCAGACTTTTCTATGAAGTGGGAAATTTCAAAGACAATTTAGTCACTTTCTTCTGTATCCTGCAGAATGTCTCACAGACTCTGTCATGAATCAGGAACCCCAAAGGACCATCTCACCTTTAGGCAAGTTTAGCAGTCGTCTCTCTGTGGGTTCTTCATGTCCAGTTTATGCAACAGTCCAGGCAAGAGCAGTTTCTTGCCCAAATGGCTAACCAACTCCATAAGGAGCCTCTTCGATGCCCATCTTCCTCAGGAAGTAGCTTGGTGCTGCCAGGAGCAAACATGTCTCATTGTCATGAAAAGCCCTAAGTAATTAAAGCATTTTAAATGCCATATTCTGTAGTCTTTTAAAGATATGAAGAATACCTCTCTGAAATATGTCTATGCACATCTAGAAAATCTAACTAACATGACTACAAACTTGACTATTATAGATGATTATCCATTAACAACCTATATTTTCTAATTATATATTACATTTTAAAATGAGCTACACAATCACAATACCTTAATCAAGAACAGAAATATATATACATATAACAAGATTGACCATAAATTTATAGCAATAAACCAAGATTTATACCAATGCAAACTATTCATTTCTATATCATATCCCCCTTTAAATGTAAAAGAACATTTATAAACAATATTTGGGAATATGGATGTAGTTATTTCTCTCCAAACTTCTTCCAGCTGTATGGGGGTGCTGTTAATCAGGTCTTTCATGCTGTATCCGATGTGCTAGGTTCATCTCAGTCACCAGTTGAGTGAAGTAATTTTCTGAAGGTGTTTATGGTGACCTTTCAGGAGGGCGTGGTCTATCATACCATATTGGTCTAGAAGGAATCCACAGGGTCTCATCCTCTGTGAAAACAAAAGAAGAACCTCTTTTGCAAAGCACCATATCTTTAGACCCAAATTCTGAAGTCAAGATGTCTTTATAATATACATGCTGATTTAGCTTGGCAGCCCGTATAATGAGATGTCTCTCTGTACTTAGCTCTTTCACAGTCAAAAAATTTAAAGAAAACACAATAATACACATAATCCAGACTCTCTGTAATTTTCCATTTTTATGTGGCTTATCTTTCTTTATTTTTTTAATATATGATTATCTGTACTCTGTCTCTTTAAAGACTTTACCCTTTTTAAAAGCATTAACTTTATTTTATGACTTTCTATGCTCTTTTTCTTCTCTCTCCCAAGCCTATGTACTTTATCTAACACTATGACACATTTAGAGGGTTTTTTTTTTATGTCTGAATCTGTCCTATTGCATTGTCTTTAATTCTCTACTGTCTTAAAGAGCTTTTAAAATGATAAGCAACTTAGTTGCAGTTGCTCTGGATGTTGGCTCTGCCTCTCTCTAATTTCAAAATGGTGGACGTACCATTTCTGGCAGCTCTGGGGGCACCAGGTAGGAGCCGCACTCTGTATTTTAACTCTGTGAATGAGCGTGCAGCACATAAACTCTTTTTATCTGAGCTACAGCCAAATCTACAATGCAGAGCACTGAGCATCCTGGAAACATCTCTCTCTATGGTGGCAGGAATCCACCATGCTCTCCCAATTGTGCATGCCTAGTAGACCTGATTCTGCTGCCTGCCCAGGCAGGGAGCGCAGAGCCATTGGCGTGGTCTCGGAGTACTTTCTTCCCAATCCCTAGTAGGCACACAAACATCTGGTCCCACAAAAGCCATTGAAATGCTGAATAGCCAGAGTTCGCACTGATGGCACAGCCCAGGAAGCCCATTTTAAAACCGCACGGCTTTCTTTTTTAATATGACTGATGAGTCGGGAAAAACTTTCTGCAGCACACTGCCAGCAAACAGCAAAAACTCTGCTAAACACTGTATTCTTTTTGAAGCTCTCTCAGATTTTATGTGGAATCAGTCAACCACATTGAGGCGCTAATCCTGAACGTAGATCAAGAAGTACCTGATTTTAAAGTTTTGTCAACATATATTATCTGTTTCTTAATGCCCCCACCTCCCAAAAATAATTTATGTTGACATAGTTGAGTCTGCTTTTGGATTTGGCCAGACTCGTGATTTCATGGAATAACATCACAGTGATGACTTCTATTGCTTTGCTGAGACAGCATGAACAATCCAACTGAGAAAGAAAGGGGCTTATTTGGCATATGCTTCCACATCACTGGGCATTATCAAAGGAAGTCAAGACAGGAACTCAAACAGGTTAATGACCAAATGGCAAGATTTGATTCAGAGGCCACAGAGGGGTGCAGAGGGGTGCTACTTACTGACTTGCTCTCCCTGAATTATTCAACCTGCTTTTTTATAGAACTGGGTACCACCCATAATAGACTGGGCCTCCCCACACCAATCATTAATTAATAAAATGTCTTACTGGCTTATCTAAGCAGATCCCATGGAGGCATTTTCTCAGATGAGGCTCCTTCCTCTCCAAATGACTCTAGCTTGTACAAAGTTGACATACACAGACACATTAACATGGGACTGACAAGTTAATAGATGTCAAAAAATGTGAAAATTTGGATCTAGATTATAGATTTTGGGAGGTGGGGGCTTCCTTACAAGTATTCTGGAAAACTGTAAGAGTAAAGTAAAATTAGTCAATTGTTTCCTCAAGTCTTATGCTTTTGTCTAAACTACTTAGTGGATGGATGTTTACCCATTGTAGACAAGTTTCTGGTATCTACACATTCCCTTGACTTTTCATATTTGCTTCTGTGGAGCAGTTGTTCTGGGAAGCTTGAATGGAGAATTGCTTTCCGCAGAAGGCTTGATTAGTTGTCAAAGCAAAGCTTGATGAAGATGATGGGAAATGACAGCAAGCAATGCAGGCTGCGTCTTCACCTGGAAACATGGGCTTGCTCCCCTGAGGGGGGCTGCTTCTATCAACATACTTACTGCAAAGGTGTATATATAGAGAGATTTTTATATTTATTATACATAATGCATATTTTATATATTATATGCAATATATTCTTTATATACAAAATATATTATAGTCTATATATTATATTCTATACACACATATAATAGGGAATCAGGAAGAGTGACTTTGGAGCTATGGAAAACTAGAATGAAAGTTCAACTCACTGGAAAACTCTTATTTGGTTACTCCTGTAAAGTCTTTTTGGGTTTTACTCATTTGAGTTATTTGTTTATTTTTTTATAGGAGAAAGTGTTTATTTAGCTCACAGTTCCAGGTTTCTGTTGATTATGGCAAGGAAATTGCAGTGGCAGGAGACTGAACCAGCTGGTCATATTATATCCATAGCCAGAGGAAGTGTGCAGTGCCCGCCTGCATCCTAGTGCTCAGCTTATCTTTCCATCTTTGTACCCTAGATTTTCTGCCTAGGGAGTGGTGCCAACCACAGTGAGTCTTTCTACCTCAATAAATGTAATGCTATTTTGTAGAATTATCACGGCAGTTTTCTTTCGCTTATAATGATATTGCATATACTGTCTGTCTTGCAGACTTTGTATTTTCAATTTCATCTTATAAGCACTTCAGATTTCATCACAAGCTCTTCATAAACATTTAAGTAGACACTCAATATTATCTTGAGTGTGTGATTTATCACTTATTGGGCCATTCTCCTTCTCTTAGTCTCAAGAGATGCCCCTTTGCTCCTTCTGGTGAATATCTTTATAAGTATTTTTTCTGTTATAAGATTCAATTTATGTGAGATAACCAGAACTCTAATGCTAGGCAAATAATATGAGACTTTTGAGGCTTCTTTGTACATATTGCTTAAATTTTTAATATAGTATTTTATTATTTTTTGAGAATTTCATACATGGATATAATATTTTTATAATCATATTTACTCCTTACTCCTCTCCCTAATTCTTCCTAGATATTCCCCACTCCTTTCCAGCTTTATCATCCTCTGTTTTCTTTTGTTGTTTATATTTTTGCCTCTAATCTCTAAATTCAATTTGTGCTATCTCTAAAGTCATGGGATGGGAGCATCATCCAATGTGGAGTAGTCAACTTACATCCTTAAACAGAATCTCCCTCCCAAAGAAGCTAATAGCTCCTCAGCTAAAGGTGTCGGGGGGGCAGAACCCCTCCCCTTCCATGTTGGAATGGTGACTGTCATAGTCTTATGCAGGTCTTGTGTAAGCCACTATGCTTTAATGAGTGCAACTACACTGTCATATCCCATAAAACACTGCTTCACTGTTGTCCTTCCCCAACTGTGGCTCTTATATGCTTTATCTCCCCTCTTCCATGATGCTCTTGAGCCTTGGGGAAGGCATGTGATGTAGGCATCCTGGCTATGACTGAGCATGCCACAGACACTTCACTGCATTTTGATTAGTTGTGAATTTCTGTGTTAACTTCTTTCAACTGCACAAAGGAACTCTCATCATATTCTAAGAGCTGCATTCATCTATGTGTACAGAAGTATAAATTTGGAAGGCACTCTGATACTATGTTCATTTAGTAAAATAATAGTAGTAAGTTAATACACTTAATTAACCAATAGAATGATTTTTTTTCTCCTGGCATGTGTAGGATCACATTTTACCACCTACATTGGTTTCTTAAGTATGCAGTTCTGTGATGACATGGGTTATCTTATACACGTCCTTCCTTTAGCCCTGTGTAGTGCCATGTTTAAGACTTTAATCCCACCACCTGGAAGGAAGATAAGCAGCTCAAAGTTAGCCTTTATTGCATAGTAAATCAGAAGGCAGCTTAGCTACATAGGACCCTGTCTCAGAAAATTATTAGTTAATTAATTAATTGAAATCCAACTCCTTTCCCTGGTCTCTGAAATGAGCAGTTTCTGAAGCGAAACCAGGAAAACATGTGGAATGACAGAGACGGTGGCTTTGCAGATGTGGTGCTAGCTGCCATAACCATCAAAAACACACAGATTAACCTCTTATAGCCAGTTAATGATCTGTTGCTTGAAGGGAGAAGAGAGGAGCAGGATGTTCAAGGAAACTTCTGAAATTACTGGACACAAAATAAGCGAAATTCTAAGCCTTCCTAATTCCCCTTTAAAGAACTAAGCAGAATACTGGTGGCCAAATGATAATAGCAATGATTTGCATGGCTTTGAACCCAGCTGAGTATAGGCCTGTGGTGTTCTGTCTTTCATTTCTGCAGCCTATTGTATAGTGCGGGGTTGTGTGGCACATGGCAGGGTGAGGTGCCTGCTGGAGCCATCAGGAAAAAGAAGACACAGCTAGCCATCTATTTCACTTCTTACAGAAATCCATAGACATCTTGGAATTTCTTCCCGAGGAGAAGTTTGGGTGCTATAAGATCATTGGAGCCATCATGCACATTGGTTATGTAGGATTCCCCTCTGCATACTGTGAATGTATTTTATTACCATTGAATAATAAAGAAGCTACTTTGACCTGTGGCAGGGCAGGATAGAACTAAGCAGGAAAACAAAACTGAATACAGGAAGAAAGAAGGCGGAGTCAGGGAGACACCAAGTAGCTTCCAAAGGAGAAAGACACTGGAACCTTATCAGTAGGTCACAGACTCGTGACAATACACAGATTAATATAAATGGGTTAATTTCAGATATAAGAACTAGCTAGGAATACACCTAAGCTATTGGCCAAACAGTTTTGTAATTAATATAGTTTCTGTGTGATTGTTCTGGTCTGGGCAGCCAGGAAATGAACATGCAGTCTCCATTTTCACACTGGAAACCTGAAATTTAGACACAATCCTAAAGAAGAGCAACTGGGGGCTTATAGCACAGAAAGCAAGGCTTGCTTTACAAAGACTCAGTTTATAATTCTGTTCAAACCTCTGTTTCCAGGCTCTCCTCTTCTTCGTTGCAGTTTGCCTGACTTCTTGGGGTTTGTTCCATGTTGAAGATAATACCACATCCCTTATATTGTTGTTCCTAGAAAGTGTTCTCCCAATCAATCATCATTCTGGTGTAATGTCCTCCCATCACAGAACAAGATGAAGTGCTAAAATGATAATTGATGAAGCCAATGAATTTGCTTAAATTGGGTAAAATGAGATTGACTAAATCATAGTTTCCCTTTAACAGAGATTAGTGGGTACAGTAAGAGACAGGAATAAATTACCATTCAGTGTGATAAGTAACACAGTGGAGGAGTGAACAAAGACCCTTGGAATTTTAAAGGCAAAGTAAGAAACTCCACAGGGATGAAAACACAAGCTTTTTCACTTCTGTTTGTAAAATCTGTGCTCTTCCTTTCATGCCAAAGATTTGAGAACGATTTGAGGCATTTTACCAATAATGGTCTGTCTTCAGTGACCACTGAAGTAGAAATCCATGGTGAAGAAAGAACCTTTCATCATATATATATATATATATATATATATATATATATATATATATATATCATGAGATTTAGATTTTAGATTTTGACCATTGTAAAATGGGATTTAGTATAAACACATTATTATAAACTAATCATCACTATTATCAACCTCTCAAATAGGAACATTCTTACTTTCCTAAATTGAAACTCTGTACCCACTAAACAAAAATGTTCTAATTCCCCTCTCTCTGCAGCCACTGATTACTACTGTTTTTCTCTATGATTCTGATTGTGTCTGCTCTATGTGTCTCATGAGTCATATGCAAATCTTTTTGTGTCAGGCATATTCCACTTAGCATAGTATCTCCAGGGTTCATTCATGTTGTTCCTATATCAGAATTTCATTCATTTTCAAGCTGAGTAGTGTTTCACTGTATGGACACAAAATGGAAGTATGGGTCCTTAGTGGGGGAGAAATGTAGGTTTTCCATTCCCTGAATCTATAACCCATTCTCACTGTCTCTTCCTTGTCAATAATGTAAGGAATGTAACTGACACTATTACAGAAGAAAAGCCCCACCCTTTCTGTGTGGCATCATGAAGTTGCCAAGGAGAAAAAGACCGCTGAGCTGTATCTGATATTGACAAATCTCTTTAAAACACAAGAAGTGGATTTCTTAAAATTACTATTCAAATGAGTAACAGAAAGTTATCAGCACTCCTACATCCTCAGAGTAGCACCCGGATAAAGGCCTATTCATTGCTCTGTGGGTGGTTAGTCTTAATTTCCTACAGCCAGTGCTATCCCCGCTTTTGTTGACCTCATTTTTTCCCTCCAATTCAAACTTTTGCCTGAGATTTGACTCTCTAAGTCTGTCATTATTTCTATCACTTCTCATTCCAGAGTTCCCTGATATTGGATATCAAATACACTGCATTTTGTTTACTCATTCATCAGATGTTGGACATAGATGGGTGTTGTGACTGTTGATATATAATACCTATTTGATTATCTTTTTTCACAAATAAGACTTTTATTTATCACTGTTAAAAATCTGGATTTTACACTTGCACTGGTGGTTCATATCCATCAGCTTGTTCAACTTTAGCACCTGTCCCATCACCAGTATTTTTTCCAGAGCTACCCCCTACACCACAGAGCACCATGAGTTTTCCCAATTCAAACTTGGGTTTCTTCAGCATTTTTACTTCTCTATAAAAGGCATCATGAAGAGAATAAATGGACTGGCAAGTCTTTCCCAACGCTGTCTGGAATCAATTTATTAACCACTTCTTTCAAGTCATTTGTCTGCACTTCTCGGGCGATGCTTTCCATCATCTTCTTCCAGATCCGGTGGGCCTGCTGCACCTGTACATAGGTCTTGTGTATCTGGTTGTTGTGTTTATTATTGAAACCCAACACAGAACAGACGAAGCAAATGACCATCGGTTGTCTTGACATCAACATGAACTTCAGTCATGGTCTGCCACTTATTGACCATGGAATACAATTTTTCCTGTATAAGATCTGTGCCCTGGAAGTTAGACAGTTTTTGCCATGAACATCCTCAATAACTAGCTTGAAATTTCTCAATGCCACTTCATCATTCTGTAGATCAACAAGGCTTGCTGCAAACACATGACCCTTGAGGCCGTCAGATGCAATTTTGGTTCCTTGAGTCCTTGTGACTAGTGTGTTCCCAATGTTTCTAATATTGAACATAGCTGGAGCTCTCACATCACACCAATCTTTCTTCGAAAATGGATCAACCACTTTCTTCTTGGCTCTCTTCTTGCTGCCTTTCATCGGGTGTTTTTTCTTGCTGACAGCCATGGTGCTGTTTGAGTGTCTTATTTCAGGTCTTGCTGGATTGGGTGACTATTCTGCATTACACTGAGGAGCCACTGTTTGATTTCCAGAGCCTGTGCGCTGATTTCCTTCATCTCCAGCAGCACTCAACTTTCTTGTTTTCTACCTCCATGCCAAATCTTTTGTTTCATTTTTGTTTTTGTTTTATAATTCTAACACCATTAGTGAGAGGCATGTAAGTATATAATAGTAAAAAAAAATACTCCTTGGTGGATTGAATGAGAATAGCCCCATAGGCTCCTGCATTTGAATACTTGGTCCCCAGTCCTGGAACTCTTTGGAAAGATTTAGGTGGTGGGGCCTTGTTGGAGGAAGTGATGTCACTGGAGGTGAGTCTGCAATTCCCAGTGTGTACTTTGCCTTATGGTTGTGGATCAGGATATGAGCTCTCATCTGTTCTTTTGCCACAATGCTTTTGCTCTAAGATCGTGTACTCCAACTCTTAAACCCAATAATGTGTGTGTGTGTATGTGTGTGATCACCTAAGTCATGGTGTTTTGTCACAACAATACAAAAATAATTAAGATATGCCCCGAAGTGGACACTTAAGATTTTTGTCAGACATGGAATGCATGAAGAAGGATATCCAGAGAGAACATATCATTTTTGTGTGCTGCCAGTCAGTGCAAGAAAGCTTTCCTATGCAGAAGACATATCTGAAAATAAGATACTATCCCTGATTTGTTTAGTGTGGAGCAAAAACAATAGATAAACTGAAGTGTTTGAAAGCGTATTGAACAAGAAACAGCAGTGTAAATGAACAGAGTCATAGAAGAAAGGACTTATTCTAGATTGTGTAATTGGGATGTAACGTCAAAGGAAAGGGTGTGTTGATACAAAATAAAGTGAGGCTATGATGGTTAGACCATGTGTATTAGTTAGAGTTCACTAAAATAACAGAACTTATAGGAGGAATATCTGCCTATCTATCTATCTATCTATCTATCTATCTATCTATCTATCTATCTATCTATCTATGTCTCTATCATCTATCTGTCTGCATGAAGGATATTTATTTGAATGATTTAAAGACTGCAGTTCAGCTAACCCCAAAATGGCTGGCTGTGAACAGAGAGTCTAAAAATCTGGTAGTTGCTCAGTCCACACAGTTGGATGTCCCAGATGGTCTTCAGTGAACCCTGGAATCCTAAAGAAGTAGGCTCCAGTGCCAGTGAAGAAGCAGACATGAAGCTTCTTCTCTGAAAGCTATCAAGATGAGGGTGCACAGGCAGAGAACAAAAGATTCCTTCTTCCATGCCCATAAACAGACTTCCGCAGAACATATATGGCCCAAATTAAAGATGTGTCTTCCTGCCTCAAAGGTCCAGACTCAAAATGGATCCACTCGCTTCACACCAAAACAAAAAGTCTCTCACAGGTGTGCCTTCTGTTCCAGATGTAGTCAAGCTGACAACTGAGAATGGCCGTCACACCACGCAAACAGCTCTGGCGGCAACATATTGCCATATACCTGTACAGCAACTGGTTTGTTGTCCTTCTGTTTTTTGTTTTATCATATCACCCCTCCACTTGTGAAGAACTGCTTCTCTACAGAAGTCAGGCTTGCTTGCTTATTTCCCACTCCTTTGTGCAATAGTCATAAGAAGCATGTCTTAGGTTTCATACAATTTCACACATAAATATTTTAGTACACGTTTCTGGGGGGGAAAAGCCTCCTGTTTTCAAAATTATTATAGTAGCATCATCTAATATTTAAATGAAAAAAATCACTTAATGTCACCTATCAAGCCACTATTCTCCTTTCTAATTGTCTCAGACTTTTAAATATCAGTTTAAGTCAGGAGACAGCCAAGCTTTTTATAATGTAATTGTTAATGTATGCCGCAATCGGTGTGTGTGTGTGTGTGTGTGTGTGTGTGTGTGTGCAGCTACACATAGTGTGTGACAAAAGGACAGTCTAGGCATTTTGAATCCCTAGAGATAAGGTATCACACTGGCTGGTAATATACAAAGATAAGCCTGGATGCCCAGTGCTAGCCAAGAAGCTTCAGAGATCCAGGCCCTGTCTCTCCAACTGCTAGGATTATGAGCATATGCTTCCCATACCTGGCAATTTTCTTAAAGATTTCAAGAGTCAAATGCAATTTTTGTGCTTGCAAAGAAAATACCAACTGAGCTATTCCCCCAATCATTTCAGTTGGTTTTAATTGACACACTATTCCTCACCATGTTTTCCCCTTAACAGTTAGTCACTGAAGACAGAATCATCGGGACTTCCCTTATTTCACCCAGATAGCATGCATCATTTTTTTGTTTCATGAAGTTTTTATAAACTGGGTGCCAGATCGTGAAACTTTGTCTCAAGTTTGAGTTTTCAGCAAGAATGCCCATAATTTGGTTTTCTCTCTGTAATTCTGGCATCCATCTGTGGTTAATGAGCATGCCTAATCCAATATGGCTGTAAATGATGATACTATAATTCTGCCTCTCATTCCTCAGTTCATAGTAGTATTTGGTTACAGGGTAGTACCATTTGTGGAAAAGAGGAATGCAAAATACTTGATTATGCCTTTATGATTTTGAAATGATAGGCTGGCTAAGCAGCATCTTGCCACAGTGAACAATTTACCATTTGCTTCTATACCATAGAATCTCATTTAGTAAACAAGCTTGGTACATTCTGGTTTCTTGCCGTCGTTATTTGTATCGATGCTGAAGTTGGTTCATCTTTGCTCTGTGTTACCTTGCTTCTTCAGGTTGACTCCTGAAGTCTTTTGATATGATCCTGCCATCATGGATAGCATCTTTGTCATCTAGTATGCCAAATGTTCTACGATCATTCTATCTATCATCTATCCATGTCTATTTCTTTTCTTTTAAATCAAAATATTTATGTGTTTACATATTTATGAAGTACAACATTGTGATTTGGTACATGTATATAATGTATAATAATCAAATCAGGGTAACTAGCATTTTCAGCTATTCAAATAGTTATCATTTCTTTGGTTAAGGAGAAATTGGGCTCTTTGTAGTTATTTTGACTTATATTAGAAAATTTTAGTCTGTAATCACTTTTTGTTAGTTTTGTATTTTTTTTCAAGGCAGGACTTTAATAAATAGTTATAGCTGCCCTAGAACTCACTCTGTAGACCAGGCTGGCCTCAAACTCACAGAGATCTGCCTTCCTCTGCCCCAGGAGTGCTGCGATCAAAGGTGTGCACTACTATAGCCATCCAACTGTAATCGTCTTACTGTGATAATAAACACAAGTTCTGCCTATAACTGAATATTTGGTACCCACCATCTAATTTTTTTTCTTTTCTGTAATGCATACCCTGTCTGATTTCACCTTGCTTTTCTTCTATTCTTTTTCTGTAAATTCAAGTTTTTTTTTTTTTAACTTTTGTGAGTAAGTGAGAACACAGAAAATTTGTCTTTTTGTGCCTGGTTTAATTATGGTATCTTACAGTTCCTTCCATGTTATTGAAAATGACAGAAATTCCTTCTTCCTGGCAGCTGAAAAGTACTGTATTGTGTGTGTAACATATTTTTCTCATATGTTAATTTATTAAAGGACACTTTAATTGATTCTGTATTTCTTCTGTAAATACAGCAGCCAACAGACATGGGGAATGGGTGTTTCTTTGATATGACTTCATTTCTTTTGAATTTACAGTCAGTAGTAAAATCTCTGAATTACATTCTTGCTTTATCTCTAGGTTGTTAACGAGTCTCTATACTATATTCCATGGTGGCTGTACTAATTTACATTACTTCCAACAGTACATAAGTGTTCTAATTTCTCTACACAGTTGCCTTGACTTTCTTGATAAATTTTATCTTCTTGATTCTAGACATTGTAAATGAGGTAATATGACAACTCATTGTGGTTTTCTTTTGCATCTCTGTGATGACTAGGGATACGGAGTGCTTGCTCATATTCCTTTAAACAGTAAATAAGCATTCTTTTGAGAATTAGCTAATCATACCATTGCCTATTTTATAAGTGTTTATATATTTTTCTGGTAGCTGGTTTTAGTTTCTTAAGTATTTAAATGATAATCCCTAATTAGAAAAATAGTTGGTGATTTTTTTCCCCCACATTCTAGGTTGGTCGTTCAGTTAACTGGCTTTTTAAATCTCATTTGTCTGATTTGTTACCTGTGCTTTTGGCATATTAATTCAACAATTACCTATGCAACGTCTCAGTTTTATTGATATATTTGGAGTCAGTTTTAATAATATATATGGTAAAATGTGGAGGATTGATTTAATACTGTATAAGTCAGTTTTTTTCAGTACCATTTATTAAGGAACTTGTCATTTCTTTGATGTATGTCCTGATGTTGAGATGATTTTATCCCAATTTTATCACACACACATACCCTTCTTACATCCCTGAGATTAAAGTGTATAATTTTGCTAATATGGCACTGGGTTCTCAGAAATGTATCCCTGTCCTCTAGTTTTTAAAAATTGTTAATGTGTAATTGTTTACATTGTTGTGGTATCTGAAAATGTCATTTTTTCATTTCTAAACTTGTGTTTTCTTTCTTTTCCCTTATAGTACAGTTAAAATAATATCAACATAGTTTATCTTCAAAAATTCACATTTGGGAGTCAACTCTCCAAGGCAGGCACACTCAGGGATGGTGGCAAAGGCACCTAGAACCTCTCTCCTCCGGCATGGAAATTAGGAAATCTCTCTTTACCTCTCCCTCTTTCTCTTTCTCTCATTTCTTTCAAATTGGGCTATTTAAAGAGTTCCATCTTCACATTTTGACTTTTGTTCTCGCTCTGATCTGTTTTAGCACCTCCTGTGTTCCCTTCTCAACTCCAAGCATTCAGTTTACATTTCTTTAATCATGAGTTCACCTTTTCTTATGTCTCATTTATACCATGATTTGTTACCCTCATTCCATTAAAGTTTTATTTACAAACTCGGGGATTTTGCTGATTATCTGTGCTATTTTTCTATTAAATTCTATCCCAGGCATTTAGTAAGTTCCCTTCATGCTCTGTTCTGTTTCTGGGATTTTACAGTGTTCCTTTGAAGTTGCCCTGCTTCCTTGTACTTTTAAGCTTCTTTTATTCCTGTGTTGCTACTACTTTCCTGGTGTGACAATAGAATCCTCCAATTTCATGGTATAATTGTCTGTTGAAAAAACCAGGCTAACTAAGGATAAAAACAATTGTGTTTTATTTATTATAAGGGAAAACTCAAGAAACATGAAACGAGAAAATCCAAGCACAGAGAGCAATGTCCCACGGGAAAAGGCTCAGAGAGAGCTGTGCACACGGAGGTGCACACGTTTTACCCTGGGTCCCAGTGAAGCCATCCATGCCTTAACTAAGACCCACCTCTTAAAGATGATTGGCTAACAAGTTTCCCCATCAATTGTCAGGCGGGACAAATCGTCATTTAAAGAGATCACTGAGCATTGGTTTTTCCGATGCTTTAGACCTGGATATGTAAAGAAGTGTAGCCTCTTGTTGATTTCTTCAGCTACAGCCAATGTAAACGATGGCTGTGTTTACCTCAATGGCCTAGAGTGTATTTGTGTATGGAGATAACAGTGTGACTTTGCAGAGAACATCAACTTAGGTCCCATGAAAATCAGTGCTGCTGCTGACTTACAGTGCTAATTGCCCACAATGCTAATGATGAGGGCCATAGGGCTGTGCCTTAGGATCCCTAGAGGTTGTAGCCTAGGAACAGTTACATGATGGGACAATTGGTCCTGAAGTCCTAAGAAGCATGTCAGTGTCCATGACAAAGTCAATAGCCCCTATCATGTTATCTAAACGCTCCCCCTAGTGAAGGGCGCTATATAGATGGTTCTGTTCTCAAGCAACTTAAGAGTTTTGGAGGCCAGGGTGATGCAATGTGAGGTGGGTTTTTTTTTCCAAGAGTAAAACAATCATTGGGCCTCAAATAGTGACCTAAATTGGTTTCTGATGCTGTGAAGACTGTGGAGTCCTCTTCTGGTTAGGGCCACTGGTCTGCAGAGAAGATGGAGATGACTGAGACTTTGCTGTTTGCTATTTTCTGACATGGTAGAGTGCTCTTGACAAGAGTTGTTGGGAGCTGTGAACCCCCCAGGTCCTGAATTTTTGGTAAACAATTTGTAATGCTTGCAGTGTTCTGAGCATGAGACCCTCAGGAATTCCTGATGGCAGGGGAGTGGTTTCTGGCTGGTTTGGCTGGGGCATGGCTATCGGTTAAGGATCCCTATATAAGCTGCCCCTGGTCACAATATAGGGGGCATTCCTGTTTCAAGGATGACCCATGTCTCTCTGTCTGTGAGTTTGTGTATCTCAATCTCCAGCCCCTTGCCTGGTTCACAAACTGTATTGTAGCACATAGAGCGCAGATGGGCGTGGTGCACTACAGGCAGCCTAGAAAGTCACGGTTGCATTGTGCTTTGTTCCCATCTGTGTTTCCATCCCAAGCCTACTTACCATTTAGGGCTCCTTGTCATCTCCCTGCTATGCTCCAACATCCTCTAGTTGTCATTCTTGAAATACTGGCTCTTCTCTGGAAGGTATGAACATGGCCATTTCTATTTAAAAATTTCAAAACTTCCTTTTGATGCCTTTTAATACAGTATCTTTTCATAATTTTTCACAATCAATCATTTAGGAAGGAGTCGAAGGCACTAGGTGAATGATAAAGAGGCTAGACCGGGGAAGGGCACCCAAGCCTATGGCATTCTGGCCTTTGCTTCTTTGTTTCTCTCCAGACCTATGTTCACTGAGTGTTCACTGTATGGCTACATCCAGGCCATCTTCTCCCCCAGGTTTCATCTTCCTATTGACATTCTGTTTGTGTTCAGTGTGCTGCTCTCCACTTTGCTCTTTCAACTGGAGAAGTGTTAGTCATGTCTCGTGGCATTTTCCCTCTTCCCCATTACTTGTTCACACCTTCATCTCCTTTCATATCAGTGTCCTGTCACAGGGTCACTACATCTGTACCTGCACATTCTTCTCATACTGGTTTGCTTTATACACCTCCAGAAGATGAATTGTCCTGAAGCGTAACTTCCATTATAATAAGTCACTGCCCCAATCCTGTTATTTAATGAATACCTCAAAGTGGCATCAGAGGTCTTGCACAACCACAAGTGACTGACTTGTCTATTAACTGGCTTCGGCCTGACTTCACACTCCAGTCTTTCGGGTTTATAACCTCTTTTGGGACCACACCTTGAATGATGCTACCCATGTGTTACATCACAATGTTCTTTGTGTCAAAATTTCTTGCTCTCAGACATTTGCCTGTCAAACTCTTCTTATTCTTCAGTGTCACAGCAAATGTGGCCTCTTCAGGAATCTCATCTGGTCAGACCTTCCACCGTGGTTCTTGCTCAAAATTTTATTATATTTTATTTCTGGCTCTCTTACTCTGTTGTTTTACCTACATGGAATTATAGCTGTGTATCATTTATCATGGATGATGAACCCCTTACTGCCAGGGGATTCAGTGTTGCTTATCTATTTTCTTACTGTGACCTCTAGTATCAGGTTTTTCACATTTCAAGCACTCAGCAAATTTGGCCCAATTTATCAGTAAAGTCTGAATATCTAAAAGCAATATCATACCTCTCTGTTACAGACTTAATTTAATGTGATTATCATAACCCCTTTTCACAGAAGCTAAATTTTAGGTTGACAATACTGGTCTTCATTTCAGGCTTTTAAAATATCTTTATATTTATGTACATTGGTGTTTTGCCTGCATGTATGTATGTGTGAGGATATTATATCTTGGAGTTACAGACAGTTGTGAGCAGCCATGTGGGTGCTGAGAATTGAACTAGGGTCCTTTGGAAGAGCAACCAGTGCTCTTAACCTCTGAGCCATCTCTCCAGCCCCTTACTTTTATCTGTCATTATGAGTATATGTACCTCTGCGTGTGTGGATATGCACAAGTGAGTGCAGTACTCCCAGAGCCCAGAGATGAAGGTATCAGATCCTTGGCATTCAAGCTACAAAAAGCTGTAAGCGACAGTATGTGGGTGTAAGAACCAAGCTCAGGTTCTCTAGAAGATAGTGACTACTCTTAACTACTGAGCCATCTTTCTACCCACCCCCATCTTCCTCATATCTGATTATTCATAGATGAGACTGAACTTGGATAAAATAACAAAGTTGAAAAAAGTCATGATTTTCTCTGTTGTCGCCTGTTCTCAATGCCCTCCCAATCTTCTTGTTTTACAAAGGTTCTTGCCAAGCCTAACTAATAGCAGTCCGTAAAAGTCAGCTGCACACCAGGTTCTCTGAGTGGACATTTAAATTCCTGAAGCACAAACCTCACTGGACTGAACAACACACTTTTCTGCTGGTGTGAGGTAGACATCGGTATTTGTTTCTGCAGCTTGTCAGCTGATCACAGTAGGCAGGTAAGGCTGAAGATCAATGAAACAAAGATTCTGCTCTCAATCTCTCCTGTGTATCAGAATCTGTTGAGTCTCCTAGTAATCCCCAAGAGCCGTAGACCAGAGCTCGTCCTGAACATAGCCCTTAGGTCTGTTATTAGCTCCTGAGGCAATCTGGAAATAAACTGACTTTTGAGAACAACGCATTAACTAAATGTTATCTCTCCTAGTTGACAGAATGCTGCTTATTTAAACCTACCATCAAATTCTAATGAAAATCCATGGATTGTTTCACTCTGTCTATGCGGTCAATACCAGAATCCTTATGTTTGTTAGTAGGGATTTCATAAAACATTTGGGAACATGCTGAGAATACATTTTTAGATGTGTTTATGTCTGAAATGATGTGGGAACGGAGATTCAGTCAGTGATAGAGAAGTTGTTTATCATGGGCAAAGCTCTAGTTTGAGTCTCCAATGCCCTAAAACTATTTCATATATAGAACCGAAGGAAAAAGAAATGACAGGAGAAGAGGACTTCAGGGGGTTGGAAGAGGGCTGTCCAAAGCAGGTATATAAATGCAAGTGGTGGGGAAGGGGTGGGTATGACCAAAGTACCTTATAGCCATGTCTGAGAAGATGTTGCACGCCTTTCCCCCAGAGACATCTATAAGCATCTGTCTGCTCAATATAGGCTGCTAATAACAGACCAGGAAAATTACTTCACCCAAGTCTACTTGGTGTATCAGTAAATTTACAGGTATTGCTTTTAGGAGCACCGGTGGGGGATTACTTGTGGGAGTATGTGTTGGATAGTTTTATGTCATCTTGACACAAACTAAATGTTATCTGAGAGGAAGAAGTCCCAGTTGAGAAAATGCCTCCATAAGATCTGCTTGTAGGCAAGACTGTAAAGCATGTTTTGAAATTAGTGATTGATGGGGAAAGGCCCAGGCCATTGAGGGTGGGGCCATCCCCAAGCTGGTGGTCCTGGGTTCTATGATAAAGTAGAGTAAGCAGGCCGTTACAAGCAAGGCAGTAAGCAGCACCCTTCCATGGCCTCTGCCTCCAGCTTCCTGCCCTGCTTGAGTTCCTGTCCTTACTGCTTTTGAGGATGAATTATTATACAGAACTGTGAGTGAAATAAACCCCTTCTAGGATGTGTTTGGTTGTGGTGTTTCACCACAGCAATAGTGACCCTAACTAGGACAGAACATGTCACTCAGGCAGCTATAGCATCCAAAACCCACCCAGAAGGCGTGAGCAGTCAAAAAAGTCAAACAGTTTACAGGCAGCTGCTCCAACGAAGATCCCTTCCTCCCATTAATGGCTCATTGCTTACATCAGTTGAGGAGGGGTCCTGTGAGTGTTGTAAGCCTTCCGAGTTTGTAAGTCTGGTAAGCACCATTTGTTTCCTAAGTCTTATGAGCCTGGACTATTTAAGTCCAGGGGAAACAACTCCACAACAAACATCCTAATGGAGAATACTATGCTCCACAGTTAATGGGGAGTAATAAAAGACAATAATATATCGTAAATGTATGATGATCAGTTCTTCATAAGTTTATACTACTTCTTGGTTGTAAAACTACATGATGGAAGTGAAGGAATTTGTTTGGCACATGAGAGCCACAATTGTTTCTGCCCAACAAACAACTTATACTATGGTTTGTAATGTAAACCACAGGGATAAATCCAAGCGTATCAGTCCTTGTCTATAGTTATTTCTCTCTAGAATGAGTAAGAAAAAAATCCTCTAATACTGGATGCTATTTTTGTTAAAGATCAAGGTGAGAGACTGTACAGAATATCTGGGTGTCTTTTGTTCATAGATAAAAATAGACTCAAATTCATATCCTCCTCCTGGAGAAAGGACATATTAAGTCTTTCAGAGTGAGAAACTATTCATGGACACTGTTATTACCTACACTACCCATCTGAATGTTCCTAAAGCTTAGAGGAACTCACTCTGGCTCCTTCTTTCCTGGGGAGGTGTAGTACAATTGTTACTTTTTACACAACCACTTACCATTCAGCTCCACTCACACTGATCACAGTGCTTTTCCCTTCTCTTTAAATACGTTCACATTGGGTTAGATGATTTGTAAATCTCTTCCAATGGGGAAAAACTGTGATTCCGATTCATTGGATTCTGAATTGGACACCGTCAGGCTTTTGTCTCCAAACCTTCACTCGGAACAGGTGCGTTTCTGCACTGGCTGGGCACCCTGGCTCCAGTTTTGATTTTCTGCTTGTTTTCTCAGGTTTTGTTTTTAATTTTTATTTTATGTGTATTATTGTTTTGCCCCCATGTATGGATGATGACCATGAACTTCCTTGATGTCTGTAGAGTTGAGAGGAGGGTGTCAAGTTATCTGGAACAGGAGTTCTGAATAGCTGTGAAACACCGTATGTGCTGAGAACCAGATTCATATCCTCTTCAAGAGCAACAAGTGATCCTTTACATCTGAGTCATGTCTCTAGCCTACAAATAGATTTTGTTTTTTGCATTATGAAAAATTTCCTAGTAGATAAGTGCTCAGGTCTTGTCATTGTAAATGAGCAAGCTTTAAACTGGGTGTATGGTTTGTAGAAATGTGTGGTCATATATTGATTTTAGTCAATTAGCAAATTAAACACTAAACACTTGAAACTTTTAAGCCTGCAGGAAATTTTCAAAAGCTCACAAAAGGAAAATTATATTGCCAATAAAAATATCATATAAATATCAATGTTTAACTATACTCTTTCATCAGGGTTATTGCTCTAGGATTTTATGCAATTTTGTCTCAGCATATACAGTAATTTTTTTCAGCACCCTAACTCTTAGAATTGGCCCAGGGAGATATGAAGAAGGGAAGGCTAAAATGATGTGTGTGAACAATAAGCCCTGTTATTTAGTTATTACTATTAATATTAATATAATCTCATTTATAGTTACTGGTTGGCCATCCCATACACATAATGAAGAAACTTCTCAGAAGAATGCATGAAAAGGATGGTACCCAAATATCCTCTTAAATTCTCCATCCTCCAACTTGTCTCTGGCTATATGTTTCTGACCTGCATTCATATTCTGACTTCTTCCTAGTCACAGCACCAGTTCAAGTTATTGGATCACTTCTCAGATTATAAACTTCCTGCAACCTTTCCCAGTCTCTGTTGAGATTTGGGGATTTACCTTCATGACTTGACTCCTCTGGAGAAAGGAAAGATGCAACGGATTGCCTTCACACTTGATCAGGAAGCTCTCTCCTCTTTATACTGCCTTTGTGGGATTAACAATATTAATATACATTTATTAAATATCTGCAAACAAATGTAGGCAACTTAATAGGAAATAAGAGCCCAATATTTTTAAAGGCTAGAGGTAATTTGAAACTTGTCTAGAAGTTATTTTGTTTTGTTTTGTTTTTTTCTTTTTGGTAGTCAAACCATGTAAGGAAAAATGGAAACAGCATAATCATCATCTACAGGGATTTGTGTAAATGCCTACCCTATAATAATACTACAGCTCCTACATAGAAGATTTACCATATAAGGAACTACTACAAACACTTTAATGGTATTAACAGTTTAATTATTGCAGCAATCCCTTGAGATAATTTATGTATTATATTAGTCCTTATAGTACATTCATGAGAACTGAGGCACAGAGACATTAAATGACTTACCCCAGGCTGCACAATAAGTTGTATCATTGGGATTCAGATGACTCTTGAGCATTTGTGTTGAATTATTATTGCACACTGCCACTCAGTCTAGACAATGGGATACTAACCATCAGAATGATAAACATATAGTATGAAATATTTAACTGCATGTGCTGACTTAGAAATATGTATAAAAAAGAGAAAATATGATTCTTGTTTAGTATTTATATGAGAAAAAATATCTAGGTACATATGTACAATATGTCAGGCATACAATGGTATATTTCTGAAAGTGGCAATCATAAAGAATGAACTCTTTGGTCACATTTTTCTGTATACTTTTAATATTTTAAACAAATATGTATTGATTTATATTTTTAAGAAACAAAAGGTTTAAAGTGGGATGACAATTATGCTAACATTTTAAAAGTAATAGCTAATTAAAAGAGCTTACCTTGTTATTTAATAACTCTAGAATATTGTTCTACTGTTCTTTCTACATAGAAGTCTGCATTAGTTACTTGGTTCATTGCTTGCTGTGATTCAATACGTGACTTGACAAAAGCAGCTTAAAGTGGGAAGAGTATCTTCTGGCTCACAGCTGAAGAAGGTATGGTAGTAGGGATAGGAGACTATAGTGCTTGGTCTCTGGTTTTTTCAGTCTATGAACCTAGCTCACATGGTGCTGCTCACATTTAGGGTGATTCTTCCCTCCTTAGATAAACCATGTTAGAAACATCCTTACAAACTCACTATGAGGTCTGTTTCCATGATCCTTGAAATGCAGTCAAGTTGACAAGATTAATCATCACAAGCACATTCTTTAACAATCTCATTATCCAAGCATGTCACACATCTTTTTACATCACAAAATCCTACTGCTGTCCTTCCAATCTCAATTTCCTCTCATTAAAAAAAATGCATTCAGTTTGTCTCTAAATTTCCCCATGGTCTCTAATAGTCCTGACACTATATGACACTACTCAAAAGTCCAAAATCCAAACTCTCTTCTGAGATTCAAGGTCATAGCTTAACTATGGTAGATCTATGGTAGACCTTTCTTGACAGTGAGACATGTCTGCCTCGGGCAGCACTGATTACTTAAGAGAGGCTCATGGGCCTTGAAGAAACTTGTTATGGAATTTGCCTTCAATGTGACAAGGCTAGCCATTTGGGCAAGAAACTGCTCTTGCCTGGGCTGCTTGATGCTATGCTGTATGAACTGGACACACAGGACCCACAGAAAAATGACTGCTGAACTTGCCAAGAGAAGGTTAGATAGTTCTTCAGGGGTGATGCTTCTTGAAAGAAGTCTACCAACCATTCTGAAGGACCCAGAAGAAAATAACTGACAAACTGTCAATATAAGCAAAACAGTCTTTCAAATTTCCTGTTTCACTGAAAAGTCTGTTAGATATTATGGGCCTGAAGGCAGAAGATGGGTGCCCCAATGTTACAGAAGAACCTTTGGTGACTGTCCAGGCAGCGAGATGTCTCTGTCTATTTTAGAGTTTTGGAAGTTGCTTACAATGCACTTCCTGTTTATTTAGGTAATATTATATACTTATGTGGTCTTTGATGGAGTTGAAGAATAGATAGTTATAGTTTTCCTTAGTTATGATAAAAGATAAATTAGATATAAACTTTAGACTTACAAAGATAAGATAGATGGTAGAGTATTTTCCTACATTTGTCAAATATAAATGGATTAAATATTGTAACTATAATTCTTGCTTGATAGCTGTTTTGTATATGTAATTTTACTATGTTGCAGTCAAAACCTTCCTGTTTATTTAGACAGAAAAGAGGAGATGATGTGGGATTCCCATCTGTATGCTGTGAATATGTCTTTTTTCCATTGGTTAATAAAGAAGCTGTTTTGGCCAATGGCTTAGCAGAGTAAAGCCAGGCAAAAAATCTGAACAGAGAGATATATATAGAGAGAGTAGACTGAGTCAGGGAGACATCATGTAGCTGCAGAAGGAGAAAGACACCAGGCCAGAACCTTACCATAGAATAAAAGAAATGGGTTAATTTAAGATGTAAGAGCTAACTAGGAATATGCCTAAGATATTGGCCGAACAGTGTTATAATTAATATGGTTTCTGTGTGATTATTTGGGTCTAGGTGGCTGAAAAATGAACAAGCAGTCCTCGTTTTCTTTTTTTAAGTATTAATTTTACATTCTGATGGCAGTTTGCCCTCCCTGCTCTTTTCACAGCCCCTCCCGTCTCTTCCCCTCAGCCCAGACCCTACCACCAAATTCACTCCCTCTCTGTTTCTATTCAGAAAAGGAACAGCAAGCCTCCCAAGTTCAGTGAAATATGGCATATCAAGTTGCAGTACATAAGGCTGGACAAGACAACCCAGTATGAGGAATAGGGTCCTAAAAGCCAGTAAAAAAAAAAAAAAGTCATAGCCAGCCCTTGCTCCCACTTTTAGGAGTCCCACAAGAAGACCAAGCAACGTAACTATAATATATATGCAAAGGGCCTAGGTCAGTCCCATGCAGGCTCCCTGGTTGTCAATTCAGTCTCTGAGTTATTATGAGCCCAGGTTAGTTGATTCTATGGGTTTTCTTGGGAAGTTCTTGGGCCCTCTGTCTTTTTCAATCTTTCCTCCTTCTCTTCACTGGGATTCCACAAGCTCAGCCTAATGTTTGGCTGTGAGTCGCTGCATCTGTTTCTATCAGTCGCTGGATGAAGCCTCTCTGAAAACAATTAATTATCAACCTATGACTATAAGTTAGGCATCATGAATTGTTTTTTTTTTTTCCAGTTGTGTTTGGTTTTATCCCAGGTCTCTGTGTCATCCAGCCTTCATATAAAAATACAATATGTCTTCATCATATACACCCCTTATCTCTCCCATGCAACTCTCTAGGCCCCAAAACATATCCTTCTCACCTTCATTTCATCTCTCTCTCTCTCTCCATTTCCCTCTCCTCTATCTCTTCCTCTCCTTTTACCTCTCCCCCTCTTTATCTCAGTCTCTCTCTCTCTCTCTCTCTCTCTCTCTCTGTGTGTGTGTGTGTTTGTGTGTGTGTGTGTAGGTATAGACATCTGACTGAGCCACTGAATCCAATTAGTACTGTCCAATGCATGTGGGTTTGTCTCTAACCACTAGAACACAGGCAGCCTAGTGTTCATATGCCCAAAGAAAAGTAACTCTCTCCTCCATCATCCATTAACTGCCTATAGCTCACAGTTAAGAGTGGGGCCTGGGGCTCCTTTATTCATTCTGGGCTTTTAACTGACTTGATCTTGTTCAGAGATGGGGAGGTGTGTTGTGAAATCTGTCTTCTGGAATGACATGGCTGTTGCACACTTGAATTTACAGCATCTGTAGTTACGTGAATGGCTTTCAAAGGGATTAAAACTAACCCAAGATAATTTGACTCTCACCTGTAACATTTAACTCTCCATAATCATGAAGTTCAGTCATTTGGCCTTACAGAATCATTCACATAGGTATAGATTTTCCTTTCCTGGGAACTTCATTTTACAAACCAAAATAGTTCACTTGAATTATAAAGCCTTCACACTCTTATACATGTGGTAGGTAGAATTCAGTCAAATGCCTAAGATGTCCTCAAAATATCTCTTCTATTGTCATTGAAATACCCAGCTTGTTTATGGTAACCACACTTTCATTGCCTGTACTTTTTCATACTCTTCTTTTCAAATTACGTTTTCCAGCCCTCAGATTTTTGCTCAGAATTTTAATTGAAAAATATCATAAAAAGAGCCAGCAAAATCCATGTTCCAGTCTGAATTCTGGGCTGCCTTGAGGTTTTCTCTACAAAATTAATTAGTCTATTACCTTTAAACTTAGCCTCTCCCCAAGTCCCCAGGGCATGAACAATATTCACAGATTCTACTCCAGCAGAATCTGAAGAGTTCCAAGCACGACTGCTGACCAAGTCCTTGTTTCTGTTAGAAACCTCACGAGTGCAACTGTTCCCGTAGACCTTCCTATCAGCTTTCTGGTATTCTCGGTGTCCATCAGAATTGCATACTACATGGCCCTTATAGCATGCTAAGTAGGACTTCACTGATCTGCATCCCTTCATCAAACTTTTTCATTTTCTTCCTGCAAATCAATTAAAATGCTTCCAAATACACTGTAAGAGTGACAGCAAAGACCTCACCTCTCTGGTATTATTTTAATTGTTCACACATTTTCGTCACTCCAGCAAAATACCCAACTAAACAACTTAAATACTGCTCAAACTTGCTAGTCTTGTGATAAGCAGCAGAAAGGTGATTTGTTTTTTGTTTTGTGGTCTGAAGAAGGCTTTATTGCTTGAGAAGATAAACTGGGTCTCAAGAGATGGTTAGTATTTCTTCAAGGCTGCAGCCTGCAGCCCACCATCATGGACAATCTGTCTTATGAGAGTCCCTGCTGCTGGAATCTAAGGTATCTGCAGTTTTGGTGAAATGACTAAACACCTTTAGTCATTTGAGAATATGAAACAGAATGTAGTAAAAGGCTGACAATAAGATGCCTCCATTATTCTTTTTTGGGGGGGATTAACATTATTTTTTCCTTTTTATTAAGAATTTTTAATACATTTTTTCTCATTTTACATAGCTATTGCCATTCCCACTCCCTCCCCCTCTCACCCCACCTTTCTCCCACCTCACCCCCCATCCACTCTTCAGAGAGGGTAAGGCTTCCCATGTGTAGTCTAACAAAGTCTGACACATCACTTCTAGGCAAGACAAAGACCCTTCCCCCTATATCTAGGCTGAGCAAGGTATCCCTCCAAAGAGAATGTGCACCTAGATGCCAGTTGAAGCAAGCACTAAGGATAAATACTGGTCCAACTGCCATTGGCTTCCCAGACTGCCCAAGCCTCACAACTGCCCCCCACATTAAGTGGGCCTAGTTTGGTCCTATGCAGATTTTCGTGTTATTCAGTACAGAGTGAACTCTCACTAACTCAGGGCAGTTCTTTTTGTGGGTATCACCATCATGGTTTTGACTCCTTTGCTCATATTATCATTCTTCCTTCTCTTAGACTAGTCATCTGTATGTAGCTCGGCCCAGTGCTTTACTAGAGATCTCTGTATCTGCTTCCATCAATTGCTGGTTGAAGGTTCTATCATGATAATTAAGGTCATCAATCTGATTACAGGGAAGCCCAGTTTAGGCATCTTATCCACTGTTGCTTAGAGGTCATCCTTGTGGATTTCTGGGAATTTTCTTTGTGCCTTGTTTCTTGCTAGACCTTTAATGACTCCCTCAATCAAGATATCACTTTCCTTTCTCTCCCTCACTGCCCTTCCCCCTTCTTGAACATCCTGTTGAAAATTAATATGGCAGTTTCTCAGAATATTGGGAATCAATCTACCTCAGGACTCAGAAAAAACACTCTTGGACATATACTCAAAGGATGCACATTCACACCACAAGGACATTTTCTCAGCTGTGTTCGTAGCAGCATTATTTGTAATAGTCATAACCTGGAAACAACCTAGATGCCTCTCAACCGAAGAATGGATAAAGAAAATGTGGTACATTTACACAATAGAGTACTACTCAGTGGTAAAAAACAATGACATCTTGAAATTTGCATACAAATGGATGGAAATAGAAAAACTATCCTGCATGAGGTATCCCAGACCCAGATAGACAAACATGTTATGTACTTACTCATAAGTGGATGTTAGACGTAAAACAAAGAATAACCAGCTTATAGTCCATGATTCCAAAGAAGTTAGATAACAAGAAGAACCCTTAGAGAGACATACATGGATTCCTCTGGGAAGGGAAAACAGACTAAACCTCTTGAGAAAATTGGGAGGGAGGGCAGAAGGGAGGGCAGGAGTGGGAAAGGAAGAAAGGGAGGGAGGAGGAGAACATGAGGTGTTTGTTTTAACTAACAGATCACAGTGCATCACTGAGGGAAGCCAAGGCAAGGTACGAACTCTGAAGTCAGGAGCTGAAGCACAGATCTCTGAGCAATGCTGCTACTGGCTTGCTTTCTTTTACAAACCTGAAACACCCACCAAGAGTTGTCCCAGCAACAGTCAAGAACGTGTGTTCTTGTGCTAACTAGCTTTTCCCTTCCCTCTTTATTCTCTAGACTGCCAGACTGTAAAACTACTGCCTCTCACAACCAGGATGGCTCTTCCCTGCCTTAGTTCATCATGTCTCAAAATACTCTGATTGACTTGCCTAGAGGTGTGTTTTAGGCATTACTCAATCCAGTCAGGTTGGCAATCTTGAATAACTATCAAAATAGTGTTTCAATCATGTTACGCATATTTTCTTAAATACCTGTCGCTTTTATGGTTAAAAAATAGCCTAGATTTTTGAAATGTTCAGTCCCTAATAATTGTCTCTGGCAACCTTCATTATCTCAGTGTAACTCAGGGACAATTGGTCAGCTTTTTCATACTTCCCTTATCTCTACACTTAATTTTGTTTTAGTTTTTACCACCAAAGAAGTCCTGCGTCCATTAGTAATTACTTTCTGTGTCTTTTTTCTGTATCCCATCAGTGCTATAAAGCCCTTCTCATGTGTGGAATGCGTCATGGAATTGGATGTTCCATGACAATGAAAGGCTGCAGGTGTCCGCTTGTGTTTTCTTTCATCTACCACAGTACATTCAAGTTTCAGAGGTGTAGCATCCATCAATGTTTCCTTGTTTTGTGGCTGAATATTATTTCATGCTATGAAGATGTCACGTCTTACTTATCTATTCATCAGTTAATGGGCATCTCATTTTTTACTATTATGAATAATGTGCATTTTTATATAAACATGTTTTGATTCCTCCTTGTCTATACCTAAGGGAGAAGACTTGTGTCTATAGTAACTCTAGCCTTAATTTGTAAGTAATCTCAAACTGTTTTCTACAATGATTACACCATTTTCCATTCCTAGCAAGAGTGTATTAAGGTTCTAATATGTGTAAATGTTCGTGAGCTCTTACTATTGTCCTTAATTCTCTCCTCTCTCTCTCTCTCTCTCTCTCTCTCTCTCTCTCTCTCTCCACTCTCTCTTTCCTGATTTGTGAGGCAGATATCATGCCTCACAGACTGGCCTGTCAAACTCACTATGTAGCCAGGAATAACCTTCAATTTCTGATCCTCCTGCTTTCACCTCTCCCTCCCGAGTTCTAGGACTACAGGTGTGCACCACCAGGCCAACTTATATAATACTAGGGATCAAACACTGGACATTGCACATACTAAGCAAATACTTCACCCAGATGTGTCCCCAGAATATTTATTTCTGCTATAGTAACTTTAGTAGATATGAAGGACATCCTCATGAAGGTTAAATTTATCCATCTTATAAACTGATTATGAAAAGAGTATTCAACTACAACCAAGTGCATTCTAATAGTGCTTTCTTTCCCCTACACCCTTTCTTTCTTCATTTGTTCCCCCCTTTTTTATTATGACTAGGTTTAAAAGAACTTATTTATTTTTTTTATAAAATGGGCTTGAAAATCAGTGTTTAAATTTTGGTACTGTTTTTCTATGTAAACAAAGACTACTTTTTGAATAATCCATCATGGTTATAACCATAGAAAAATTCTGTTAGTAGAGTTAGTCCTATTAAAATATCCCAACTCAATTACATAGCAATCATAAAGCTGATTTTATCAGACAACTGTTTAACTCTGTGTATAAAATTTGGTCTATTAGATAAATAACACATGGTATTACAGAAGACTTTTAACTATGATAACTAAAATTCTAAATTAGTTACATAGTCTTCCTCAAAGGATAAAGAAAACAGATGTTCTCATCGTCTAAAAGAAAGAAGAGGTCATATCAAAGTCTCCATTCTGATTCCCAGGTGAACCACAATAACGTTCTAACTCACTCCTGGACTATGAAATCCAAGGTGGTGAACTTTTTCCCATCATCTGAGAACACATTCATGTAGACTTTGAAAATCCTCAGTGACTTCTGTCTCCAGTGCCATTAAAAACTGAGTACCCTGAATGACTAAATATTTCTCTCACTTCTTTTTCATATTGTTTTTACATACCAACCAAAGTTTTCCCTCGCTCTCCCCTTCTCAATCCCCTGCATCCCATCCACTCCTTTTCCACTGTTTTTATTTATTTATTTTTTCAGATACAAGTGGGCATCCCCTGGATATCAGACAGCCATGGTATTTCAAGTCACATTGAGATTAAGCTCCTCCTCTTCTATTAAGGCTGGATGAGGCAATCTGGTAGGAGGAATAGGTTCCAAAAGCAGGCAGCAGAGTCAGAGACATCCTTGCTTTCATTGTTAGAAGTCTCATGTGAAGACCAAGTTACACAGCTGCAACATGTATGCAGAGGCCTAGGTCAGTCCCATGCAGGCTCCCTGGTTATCGGTTCAGTCTCTGTGAGACCCTATGAGCCCAGGTTAGTTGGTTCTGTGGGTGTTCTTGTCAGCCTTCAACACCTTCCTTCCCCTCTTCTGCAGAATCCCCTGAGATCCCCCAGCATCTGTTTGGCTGTGGTCTGCATTTGTTTCCATCACGTTCTGGGTGAAGCCTCTCTGATGACAGCTGGGATAGGCACCAATCAGTTCTGGCAGGTGGGGCCTGCTCCTTTATGACTAGGTTTTGATAAAGCTGTTTTCTCATGAGCATTAATATCTCTGAGTTAGTCAAGGAGTAAACCATCCTAGAATTAAAGCTGATTATGAATGAAGTCAAATTGCTGAACAGGTTACTTGACATTTTAGGAACATTCTAAGATCTTGTAATAATATATTTGTAATAATAATATATATGTGGACATATATATTTAACTACTGAGCACACCTACAATAAAAGCTTATATTTATAAAAAGAAAAATAGCTACTTTTCCAGGGGTTTAAAATGTCTTTACTTTTGATAAACATGCCAGTGCTAAGAGCTCATCTACCTGAATACACATTTTGGCAACACCCCATAAGTAACAAATCCTTCTGTAAAAGCTGGAAATCCCTTCACTTGTGAGCAGCATCTTGGTTGAACAGCTAAGAAGCTTTTAAAGCTGCTGGCTCCTGATAGGAATAACATTGTCACATAGGCATCCTTCATCTGCATAGCGTATTGATTTTAAAGGAAAAGACACATGGTGACATGATAGTTGAGAAAAAATTCAAGCTAGCAGTAATATTTAGTGGTGGGGGACAGAGAATGGAAGTAGAAGATAGAAGTTTTGTAGGATCTGCTTTAGAGAGTTTTGTTGTTGTTGTTGTTTTGCTTATTTTAGGGTAAGGCTGTTATGTATCTCAGGCTAGTTTTAAACTTATTATATCCTCAAACTGGCCTCAAACTTACTATGTGCTTAGGTTGACCTTGAACTGACGATCCTCCTGCTTTAGGTCCCAAAGTGCTGGGAGCACAGGCAGGTTTGCACCACATATGTCTCAGAAGAGTGTTTTTGTGAGAGATTCCTGAACATTCAGAAGACCACTGACTTTGTAGCTTTGTCAAAATGTGATACATTCCTCAATGTTACCAGATAGTGATGCCATTTACCTATGCCAGTACACTTCAAAATAATAACTTATATTTGTTCTGGCCTTTGTCAGTACAAAGGCCTTGAGACAGAAATGCATGTGCATTAAAATCTTCACAAAGACAAAACCTTTGTTTCCCGTTCAAACCTAGTCCTATATAGACTGTGCCAGTTTTCTTCCCACGTCTAGCTGATGCCATCTGGGACACACAGCCCCCAAGGATGCTACACAGGAAAAGATTATTTGTGAGGAAAGGCTATCCACTCTGGCTGCTTGGGCTAGATGTCACTTTCACTAATATTCCAATTGCAAAATGAGTCAAATGATCCTTTCAGCTAGAGCAAGTTGAGAAACGCAGTGTTTCTGGGAGGGGTGAGGTATGGTGAGAGGATAATCTCTCTGTCACTCACGCTGCTTACAAAGGTTTGACAGGTATTATCTTCCTCCATGCTGACAATGCCCAGGGCTAGATAGCACAGTTTCCCAACTGAGGAAACTGATGGCAAATGAGCCTCAGCACCAATCCAAAAGGTACATAGGTAATATTTGGGTAATAGTCAAGATCTTCGTACTGTACATTCTTCCTAAATCAGATGTATGTATTTGAAACAGGAAAATGTACACATTTGTGCTTGCATATATTCATTTTGATTATAATTAACTGTGTTCCTTTGGTTAGCTTTAGGAATCTGGTGTCTGTATCATTTGAAGTGCTTACACACCTAATCAAAGTCAATTTCATACTTAGGCTTACTCTATAAACCTATAATTCCCCTTCTGTCATAATACTAGCTAGAACACACTGAAATAATTTACTTACATTTTCTTATTCCCTCATGACTTAGGCACTTCGAGGTCAAGTGCTGTGTCTGAGTCATCTTTGTACGCCAGCATCTAGTACAGGGCCCTCACAACCATTAGATGCTGCACGAATGTAAAAATAGACTAACTTGAGTTGAGCTTGAATGGAGCTCATCAGAAGTAATTGAGCTGTTTCTTGCCATTATGATTAGAGGTGACTGGAAGTGTGAGTTCTTAGACATTCACCCTGACATGCCTGCATGGCATGCTATGATTATAAAACAAGTAGAACAAGGCCTTTCTCTTTATAAAGTGACTGAGTCCATTGGATGAGAAGACCTTCCCTTCTTTAACAGTCTGTTCTAAAGGGGCCAAGTAACCACTCCAGCCTTCACTGTAACAGCCAGTGGAGAAAGCTAGTCTGTCATTATTGACAAAAAATGCACATCATTCTTTTTCTTGATCTTTTCAAGACACAGAGCAAGAGAGTACACTGTCAGGGTTTCTTCAGAAGCTTATGCCTTTGAGGAGCAAGTGCCACTGCTGTACAGAATGTAGATATGTTTTCTCTGTTGATGGCAATCGCAAAGAATGGGAAAATCTCTGCGGGATAATCAATTTAAAGTTTAGTTTCAGCTTCAATGCTAACTTAACTCTGCTACCTCTGTCAGTTGTCATCTTTCTGAGCCCTGCAGAGAAGAAGAGCTTAAACAACTTATGTGTTTCTCAATGGGGTGACTAGCAGTTCCATACGATGACAGTCTCCTATATTCTTCAGGTGTTTAACATTCTTGGCTGGCAGCTTCTAAATGCCAGTAGCATTCTTAGCCATAATGCCATATTAAAATAAAAATGCTCCCCGTGTTTTCTAGTGCATTCCTCCCAAGTCGGGTGATACTATCTCGCATCACAAAGTATCTTATCATTCTTCTGTAGTTGTAACTATATATTTTAGAAAGAAGAGGTTTGGGGATTGAGGAGATGGCTCAGTGAGTAAGAGTACTTGCTGCAGAAGTAAAGGGCCCTAAGTCTGAATCCCCAGAACCCACATAAGAGACAAACACACCTATACTCCCAGTGCTGTGGATCAGGTTAGATCCCACGAGCTTGCTGATCAGCAGTCAAGCCAAAATAAAAAGCTTCATTTTCAGTTAAGAGAAGACTGAGTGCCATACAAGATGTCCCAGTAGATAAAGGCACATGGCGTGCAAGCCTGATGACCTGAGTTCTGTGCCTGAACCCACATTGGCAGGAGACAACTCACTCCCTGAAGTTGTCCTTAACTTCAAACAGGCGCTGTGATACACCACACCTTCACTCACATATACATATCACACATCAATAATAAATTACTGTTTGCCATTAAGATGAAATGCAATAAGCAGTTAAAGAAGGCTCGCGATGGCATCATCTGGCCTCCGTGTGTGTGTGTGTGTGTGTGTGTGTGTGTATGCATTTGCACAGACACAAATACCTGCATATTCACATATGCATCCACCACTCATATACAACACACACACAAATCTTAAAAGATTAAATTCTATATTTAAAATTTAAAAATGTTTAACTATGATGACAAAACAATATTAGTATCTTCCACTAAGGACTTATTATTTTTACAGGTGGTTTGTTTGAATTACGTTATTCAATCTTACAATGAGCCTGCATGGTAGATCTTCTTAATATTTCCAAAGTGACATAGCTATAAATACTAGAGTAAAGATAAGAGGCGATGTGAAAGGAGAACTAACATTTATTGAATACTCATTCAAAACACTGTGCTGTATAAATCCTGACTCGTTGTAGCCCTCACAACTCTCTTGACATAGTCATGTTTCACTATTGTTCTTTTATAGATGAAAAAGTCAGGCATCAAAAGTTTTGACTGATCTTATTTTATTTTGTCTCTTCATTATTCTCTCATTTTCTATCCATATACCATAGCCTTGGAAAAAGCAAAGTCCTCTGTTAAGGCTACTCTTGAAATAGATAAGAAGAGGTCCATTTAACTCTTTTATAAATTTTTTTATGCATGAAGGGTTCTGCCTGCAGGCTAGAAGAGGGCACCAGATCTCATTACAGATGGTTGTGAGCCTGAACTCAGGACCTCTGGAAGAACAGTCATTGCTCTTAACTGTTGAGCCATGTCTCCAGTCCATTTGTTTTTCTTTCTTTCTTTCTCTTTCTTTTTCTGAAAAGAAACTTTTTTTTGATTTTTGAGACAAGGTTTTTTGTGTAACAGACCTAGCTGTCCTGGAACTCACTCTGTAGACTAGACTGTCCCTGAACTCACAGAGATCCACCTGTCTCTGCCTTCCAAGTGCTGGGGTTAAAGGCATGAACCACCTAGCTCCATTCAACTCTTAAAGAGTTTATATTTGTGCACAGTTTCCTCCTTTCCTCTTTGCTGGACTTACAGTGATGAAATAATTAATTTGACTATTCTGAGCAGTGTAGTTATCTTTGGTTTCATTCGTTTACTGAGCAGACACTGTCTACCCTGTTGTGGTAGTTTGAATATAACTGTCCACCAATGTCTAAAGTGGTACTATTAGTAGGTGTGGCTTTGTTGGAGTGGGTATGTCTTTGTTGGAGGAAGTGTGTCACTAAGGGTGTAGGATAGGCTTTGAGGTCTCCTATGCTCAGGATATTTTCCATGTCTCAGAGATGATTTCCTGTTGCCTGCAAGATGTAGCACTCTCAGCTACTACTCCTTGACGATGATAGACTGAACCTCTGAAACTGTAAATGATCCACCCCAGTTAAATGTTTCCTTTAAGAGTTGCTGTGGTCATGGTGTCTCTTTACAGCAATAGAAACCCTAAGACACCTGTATCTCCCTGTCAGACTATCTTCCATTGTCTCTCCACCATTCCACATGCCTGACTAAAAACTTCATTTCAGTTTTTCTTTTTAAAGATCTATTCTGATATTGCATATGTGCATGCTTTGCTGCATGTACATTTGTGTACCACGTGCATGCAGTGCCCTCTGGAATGAGAAGGTAGCACTGTGTCCTCTGGAACTGGAGTTATAGATGATGATGATTGTAAGTTGCCAAGTGGGTGCTAGGAACTGAAGCTGGGTTTTCTGCAAAAGCAGCAAGTGCTCTTAGCTGCTGAGCTATCTCTCCCTCCCCCATCTCCACTGCTTGAGAACTTACTTAGGGAATGACAACAAAGTGACCTAGTTAGTCATACACTCTTGAACATCATCCACTGATGGTTGTAGGCAGCGTGATTTCCTTGGCATTGCTGAGTATGCCTTTTTTCTGGTACTTTCCTTTTTCTACATGCCTTTGACACATTAATACCAAAAATCCCTGATGCTGTCCAGCTTATAGATAACCGTGGAAATGTGTCAAGACAGTAAGTCAGAGATGGATGACTCACAACTGACTCACTAGTATTGCTGCACAGCTTCTGTTGGACAGGAGGATAAATGTCATGAGCCTGCTTGACATGTTACATTTGGGGATACATTCTGTTTCCAGAACTGAAGAGGGTTCAGTTGAATTTCACTCCTACTTTGGGTCTACAGAAAGCCTGCTACAATAGCAGCACTTTTGCATTGTGAGGTATCACTACCATATCATCACCCAGGAGAATACAGTTACCTAAGACCCTTTGCCACAGCCCTCCAGAGGGGAGCCCCTGAGAGAAGACTGTGAGTTGAAATGATGCTCTTCAAGGTTATTTTCTATTCAAGGAGGTGGGGAACCACCACAATGAGAGCCAAAATAATGAGTGTTTTAATCTAGGGCTAGGAAGAACCTTCAAGAACATTATTTGAATTAATCTGCTGTACTGAAGAGAGAGTAGGCCACTTGCCAGTGGTCCTATGATTTAGCAACAGCAGAAACAACAGTAGAGTAAGGTACAAATACAAATTTCTAATCTACTTCACTAATAATTTTTAAACTTGACTCTTCATAGTGTTAAGGAAAAATTATTCTGATACTAATTAAAATGACGAGGGAGACATTGCTCAGGAGTACTCAAGTAGAGGACTAATACTGGGCCCAGTTCCAAATACAACTAGAAAAGTGAGTATTTGTAGACAAAAACAGGGGGAGGAGTTAATGGTGAAAATTTCTAAGAGAAAATATTAAGTATAAGAAGATCTGAGGCCTGATAGCTCAGTGGTAGTGTATACCTAGCATTCAATTCCCAGCATAATTAATTAATTAGAGTAAATAAATAATATATATTTAATATATGTTATACATATTATAATATATAATAATATAATTAATTATAATAATTAATATTAAATTTAGGAAACCTATAGCTCCTAGCATCGTCCTCCATGAAATGTTACTTCATTTAAATTCATATGTATCTGAAGATTATAGAATGGTAGTTTCCATGTTTTTCTTTTTAAACATCCCTAGTGTGTGAAACTATCAAAGAATAAGTAAAAATATTATTTATTTGTTAAAAATAAATGTTCCATGTGGCATATTTCTTACTAAAGGTGGGCTGAAATCATACTCATGAAATGTGGGGAATGCTTAAGGCAGTTAGACAGCAAGGATAAGGACCGCCTCTCTAATGTGATTTAGCTTCTTATGGTAGAAAGGCTAAAGGCAGGATTGACGATATCAGAGCCCACTTGAAGTTCATTGTACAAAAATGGAATAATGCTAAATCTGACTCATTGCATCTTGAGCTTGGCCTGGATCGGCATCTTTCACAAACTATCAGATGCTGTCTGTGCTCCCAGGCTCAGAAACATAGTTTGCAGAGTGAGGCTTTGAGTATTGTTGCATTCTGTACCCCAGGATATTCTGTTTGTTATTGACAATATGGTTTCCCCTGTCTATATGTTTGATAAGGAGGCAACGGGCCAGCTTTTTTTTAATCATCCCCTTTTTTTCTTCTTCATTCCTTTCCTTGTTTCCTTCTTTCTTCTGCTTATTTTGTTTTGTATTTAGCAGCATGCTAGAACCACAGGTTAATAAATACATTTGATCTGTAATGGAAAGTGTTTGTTGATAGATGACATCTAAAATTATAATGAATGCTGCTGCCAGGCACAAGAACATTTGCAATGCGATTTCTGAGCAACTAGTGCTGTGGATATATGAAAGGATGTTTAAGTGGCTGATGGCATATATAAACCAGGTTCTGGATGTTGGGTTGTCAAAGCACTTCTGTGATGTGTTTTTGATTGACATCACTGCTTTCAAAATCCTTGATGTATTTGTCAATTTATGTTTACAAGATGATTAGAAAATGTGATGCAAACATGAAGAAATATGGTCCAAACACAGTGTAAAACATTCCCTGTAAGCCTTAAATCAAACTTTCATTGAAAATATCTATTATGAGAATTAATAATGCTCATTGTAATGATGGCAAGGATATATCCTTTCTTGCTTCAGTCTTAAATGAAGTTGACTAGGTATAGCAGAATCCCTTATTCTTTTAACTATAATTTCATCAGCTGTTATTTTCATGAAAATAATCTTGAGTTTCTAAATATAGCTAAAGGAGTCAGGAATTTAAAGGCACAGTTGTTATTTATTGGCTATTTCTTCCAAATTGAAACTTTTCTCTTGGAGGAAAAGAGTTGTAAATGGAGACGGCTCCTTCGTTCCTGACCACCCAGACACAAATAATCACTCAGAAACTATATTAATTAACTCAGGTGTATTTCTAGCTATTTCTTACATCTTAAATTCATGTGTATCACCATAAAGCTATGGCCTACCATTAAGTTCTGGTGTCTTTCTCCTTCGACAGCTACATGGCGTCTGTTCAGCTCTGCCTTCTTTCTCCCAGCATTCAGTTTAGTTTTTCCCACCTAGTTCTATTCTGCCTTGCCATAAACAAAGAAACAGCTTTGAAACATACTCACAGCATACAGAGGGGAATCCCACATCAGGGGTTTGTGGTGGTTTGAAAGAAAATGGCCACCAAAAGGAGTGGCACTATTAAGAGGTATGGTGTTGTTGGAGTAGGTATGGCCTTGTAGGAGGAAATATTTCACTATGGGAGTGGGCTTTGAAGTTTCCTTTGACTAAGTTGTGTTCAATGTGGCAGACAGTTCACTTCCTGTTGCCTGCTGATCAAGATGTAGAATTCTCAGCTCTTTCTCCAGTACCATGTGTGCCTCCCTACCTCCATGTCCCACCATGTCCCACTATGCTGATAATGAACAAAACCTCTGAAACTATAAGTCATCCCAGTTAAATGTTTTCCTCTATATGAATTGCTGTGGTTATGGTGTCTTTTCACAGCAATAAAAACCCTAACTAAAATGGGGGTAAATCCCCAGGATTGTAAAATTCACAAGAAATTAGGCAAACAACATGCAGGAGTCCATAAAACTTAAAGACCCCTCCCAACACTCACCTGACAGGAAAGATCAAGCTATTTCTAAAGGTGAAGCAGTTATTCAGTGGAGTAACTGCCTGCCAGTTGTGCAGGAAACTCCAATGATGCAGCCCTTGTGATTCCTCGCCCATGTTGGCTGTTTGATGACGCACTTGGCCTAGTCACTCAAGCTACTATAAGTAACACCATGCCCATGTGCCTTTAAGTAACCCCAATAACCTCATGAATTCTCCAAATTGGACTAGGATGCAGTTGATTCTTGGCTTTGTCCTATGCTAAATGAGCAGCCATTTAGAAGCAATGCCCCTGGAAGAGTCACGATGCATGGGTCTATCTGCCATGGTCTGATGGTAGTTGTGATTTTCTCCTCACTGTGTGCTCTTAGTGGACCTCTATTTTCAAGTTCCCTGCTATTCACAAATTTGAAGTATAATGTGAGCTATTTTGCATTGGTCTTACCAATAAAATTGCACAGTTATTTAAGAGCCCATGCTTATTCTGCAGCCAAAGGAATACAAGAGAGAGGGCATCAGAAGGGTATTTGTTGACTGGTCTGCATATCTAAGCTGCATAAATCTCATTGAGAATGCAATGATATGCCCCCCTTACACTTCTTGTCTCTTTTCACTTACGAATTATCTCTGCTTGCCATGCTGACCTATGTCAGCAGATAGGGAATGGGTCTGGAAGGCTCTGTCCATCTTCTCCTGATGATATTTGTGTGCAGGACCTGTGGCATGCCAGCTAAACAGCCGTCAGCTGCCCTACTCCATCATGTGTAACACAGTCTGTCAGCCCATTTGCAGCTCGTGCGTGGTCTCCACTGTCAAAGTGAAAGGAGACTTATGGAGATTAACATGCCATGCAGTTGACTAGAAGAATAGAGAGCTAAAAACATGAGCTCTATAGAGCCTGGGTCATTAAGGTAAGGCAAATGAGTAGACCTAGAGCCACTTAATGAAATTTGGCAAATTAGCATGCAAATAAACAACTGCTATAAATCCTGAAGGCCAGTACCTTGCAGGATGTAGTTTGTTCATTTAATTGGACAAGTACCAGTTAGTTTAAGTAATTTATGACAGTGTTTCATGGCTTATTAGTAAATTAGCTTCTGTGTATGGATCCTGAACATCCCCATACTCTGAAATCCTTCTCTGTGCTAGAGGAAGGATGAACAGAATTCATTGGAGGAGACCGTGTGTTCTATTCTGTTTCTTTGTTCACAGGAACAAACAAAGAAGCATGGCAGGATCTGTATGTCTCCTATGTCCCGCTCTAATTGCAGAGTATAGGGAATTTCAGTGGTGTGTCTGGACAGTCTAAAGCCTTTAACTGACTCCCATGGAGTCTCAGCAACTCTGTGAGGGAGGAGATAAGGTGATGTCCTTCTATTGTCCTTGACAAGGCCCTGATTTTATCATCACCCAATGCCTTCTCCTGTTTACTTATTAGGCTTTCGATTAAATCAAGACCTTCTTGGGAAAAGCCATTATTCCTAACAGATGAAAGTATCCTATTGATGATATTCATTTTAATAGCCAATGAGCTTCCTAGGAGAAAGGATAGGGTGATTTAAAAAGGGGGGAGGGGCAACAAATCAACCATGAGCTCATTGAAAACAGTAACATGATGAACCAACTGTGATCTAATGTTTGTGATATGAAAGGTGCAGCTTCTGCTTCGAAAGGAAACAATGAAGCTAAAGGGCTTTAGAAGGACAGACTGAGGTTCAGATGATTGCCCCTTAAAAAAATCTGCTACTTCAAAGGTGACAAGATACAAATCTTGGACAGGAAAGTGGGATATGGATATTGTTCAGAGGTTGCTCTGACTGTAACTGTTTCTGATTTCTAGTTGATTTGGAGCCTGGTGCCTCCTTTTGCTCATCTGGGTTACTCTAGCAACATGGATGTAATTTCCTGTTGTATTTATCTGTTGGTAAGATAAAATGAGAAAAAAAATACTAGACAGTTGATAGAGGCAAAGATAAGTCTTTGGTTTCCTATGAGCAGTTTCAAAGAAATTCAGGTCAGGCAAAAGAAAAACACGCAGATCTGTCTTGAAAACATCCTGTATTTGGAAAAGACACTTAGACACTTGTATTGATTCAGTCTGTCAAAAAAAATTTTCTAAAAAATATATTAATGACCAAAACTAGTCCTTAAAAATATAGCAAACACAGGAAAACTTCAACATAGACCCAAAATACATAAACATGCACAAAATGTTACAGCATTTATCTCTCTGTATATATAAGGAAAATGATTTTTTATACAGAGAAGTTTCATATTTTTCAGTTTTTAAAGCTGTCTGTTAGTGACTGGAGAGATAGGTCACTGGGTAATAGAGCTTTCCCAAGCATGAGTGTAGTTGGTTGTATTTACTCTTTGCTCTTTTGGAGGCCTGCCACCCAGTTCCCAAATAATTACACAGAGAATTTTTTATGCTTATGAATGTCTGGCCTTAGCTTTGGTTTATTTCTGGTCAGCTTTTAACTTTAATTATCCTGATTACCTTTTGCCTCTGAACTTTTATTTTTCTCTATTCTATATACCTTTCTTTACTTCTTCCTCCAAATCTTGCACTGGGTAGCTGACCCCTGGTATTCTCTCTCCTCCTTTTCTTGCTCTTCAATCTCTTTCAAGATTTCTCCTTCTACTTATTCTCTCTGCCTGCCAGTCCTGCCTATCCTTTCTCTTGGCTCATTATTGGCCATTCGGCTCTTTATTAGACCAATCAGGTTTTTTTCCCCATATTCTTTTATTTTTTTCCATTCAAAAAAAAAAAGAATTTACATTTCCTCCCCTTATCCCAGTCCCCTCCCGCTCACCCCCCTCCCACTGCTTCCTTAAAAGAGGACATGGTGTCCAGCCCTGTGGGAAGTCCAAGGCCCTCCACCCTCCATCCCGTCCTAGGAAGGTGTGCATCCAAATCGACTAGGTTCCCAAAAAGATAATACATGCAGAGGAGATAGATCTTAGTGTCATTGTTGATGGCTTCTCATTCTGCTCTCATTGGCAGCCACATTTAGAGAGTTCAGTTTGATCATATGCTCATTCAGTCCCGGTCCAGCTGGATTTGGTGAGCTCCCATTAGATCAGGCACACTGTCTCAGTGGGTGGTCCAGCTCCTCACGGTCCTAACTTCCTTGCTCATCTTCTCCCACCTTCTGCTCTTCGACTGGACCTTGGGAGCTCAATCCATTGCTCTGGTGTGAATGTGGGTCTCTGTCTCTATCTCCATCCATCGGACGAAATTTCTATGGATGTGATCAAGATATTCATCAGTGTGACTATGGGACAATGATAGTTCGGCACCCTCTCCTATGCTGCGCAAGGACCTAGATGGGGGCATCCCTGTGGACACCTGGGATCTCCTCTAGAGCCAAGTATCTTGCCAGTCCTAAAATGACTCCAATAATGTAGATATCTTATTCCCTTCTCCAATATCCACCTTTCCTCCATCTCCACCCTCCCACTCCCCCAAGCTCTCCCCAGTCCTTCCCTGCTCCCTCTCCTTCCCCCTCTCCCCTTCCCCCACCCCCTACCCCCACCTCTATCCCCACCCCATATTCCCACCTTTTGCCTGGCAACCTTGTTTGCTTCCAATTTCCAACAGGATCAATATATGATTTTCTTTGGGTTGACCATGCTATTTGGCTTCTCTGGGCTTGTGAGCTATAACCTTAGTGTCCTTTGTTTTATGGCTAGGGTCCACTAATGAGTGAGTACATACCATAATCGTATTTTTGGGTTTGGGTTATCTCACTATGTATAGTGTTTTCCATTTCCATCCATTTGCATGCAAAATTCAAGATGTCATTGCTTTTTACTGCTGAGTAGTACTCTAAAGTGTATATATTACACACTTTCTTGATCCATTCTTCCATTGAGGGGCACCTCGGTTATTTCCAGGTTCTGGCTATTACAAATAATGCTGCTATGAACATAGTTGCATAAATGCTTTTGTAGTATGATTGGGCATCTCTTGGGTATATTCCCAAGAGTGGTATTGCTGGATCCTGAGGTAGGTTGATTCCCAATTTCCTGAGAAACCACCACACTGATTTCCAAAGTGGTTGCACCAGTTTGCATTCCCACCACCAATGGATGAGTGTTCCCCTCCGCATCCTCTCCAGTATAGGCTATTGGTGTTTTTGATTTTAGGCATTCTGACAGGTGTGGGATGGTATCTCAAAGTTGTTTTGATTTGCATTTCCCTGATTGCTAAGGAAGTTGAACATGACCTTAAGTATCTTTTGGCCATTCAAACTTCTTCTGTTGAGAATTCGCTGTTCAGATCACTACCCCATTTTTTAATTGGGTAATTTAGAATTTTAAATGTCTAGTTTCTTCAGTTCTTTGTATATTTTGGAGATCAGACCTTTGCCTGATGTGGAGTTAGAGAAAATCTTCTCACATTCAGTAGGATGCCTTTTTGTCTTAATGATTGTGTCCTTTGCTTTACAGAAGCTTCTCAGTATCAGGAGGTCCCATTTATTCATTGTTGCTCTTATTGTCCATGCCACTGGGGTTTTACATAGGAAGTGGTCTCCTGTGCCCATGTATTGCAGGCTACTTCCTACTTTCTCTTCTATCAGGTTCAGTGTGGTCGGATTTATATTAAGGTCTTTAATCCATTTGGTCTTCAGTTTTGTGCATGGTGATAGATAAGGATCTATTTTCATTCTCCTACAGGTTGACATTTAGTTATGCCAGCACCATTTGTTAAAGATGCTTTCATTCTTCCATTGTATACTTTTAGCTTCTTTGTCAAATATGAGGTGTTCATAGGTTTGTGGATTAATATCCGGGTCTTCGATTTGATTCCATTGGTCAAAGTCTCTGTTTTTATGCCAATACCAAGCTGTTTTCATTATTGTAGCTCTGTAATTGAGTTTCAAGTCAGGGATGGTAATGCCTCTGGAAGTTCCTTTATTGTATAGGATTGTTCTGGCTATCCTGGGCTTTTTGTTTTTCCATATAAAGTTAGTTATTGTTCTCTCAAGGTCTATGAAGAATTTTGTTGGGATTTTGATGGGGATTGCATTGAATCTATAGGTTGCCTCTGATAGAATTGCCATTTTTACTATAATGATCTTACTAATCCAGGAGCATGGGAGATCCTTCCATTTTCTGGTATCTTCTTCAATTTCTTTCTTCAAGGTCTTAAAGTTCTTGTCAAATAGATCTTTTACTTCCTTGGCTAGTGTTACCCCAAGATACTTTATGCTATTTGTGGCTATCATGAAAGGTGATGTTTCTCTGATTTCCCTCTCTGTTTCTTTATCCTTTGTGCATAGGAGGGCTACTGATTTTTTTGAGTTGTTCTTGTATCCTGCCACATCACTGAAGGTATTTATCAGCTGTAGAAGTTCTTTGGTAGAGTTTTGGGGGTCACTTATGTACATTATCATATCATCTGCAAATAACGAAAGTTTGACTTCTTCCTTTCCAATTCGAATCCCCATGATCTCCTTATTTTGTCTTATAACTATTGCTAGAACTTCAAGCACTATATTAAAGAGATATGGGGAGAGTCGACAGAAAAAAATTACAGTTTCACAGAGTTAAACAAATGCAACATAGGAGAATGCAACACATTTTTGCATCGTTGAACAAATATTCCACAAAATAAATGAATACAACACATATTAAAATAATACTACATAACACATGAGTACCTGACTTTGGATCCCAGCACCCACATAAAAAGTCAGACATGGTCATGCACACTTCTAACCCCAGACCTCTAGGGGTGGAGACAGAAGGCTCATTGAGGCCTACCAGCTTAGCTCCAGGTTCAGGGAGAGACCCTGTTTCAAAGAAATACAGCAGAGAGTAATAGATCAAGACACTTGGCATCTGACTCTAACCTCCAAGAGTATGTACACAGGTCCATGCATCCACATACATGGATGTACACAAAATGCATATACATACACACACACACACAAACTACTTAAAACTAAAACAAAACATATACTTATTTTTGTTTTCATTGTTATATTGGTCTTCAAGTTTACAGTGACCTCCTGTGTTTCTGTGAATAAAAATATTATAGGATTACTTCACACTTATTTCAAGCTTGAAGCATTATAACTCATTTCAAAGTTAGGCATCAATAATTTATATATTCAAGTATTAATTTATGGTGACATACTTACAAATATCCATAAGTCATGGTAAAAGATATTATTATTTCTGAACAGATATGCCCCAAGTCAAATATTTAAATTTTTGTTACTCCATCAGTGTTATAACCTTGAAAGTCGATCTTTCTGCCAATAACTCAGCTATTTTGGAAAGTCCTTCACATAATAGGAATTAAAATGATATTTTATAATTTCAACAGTCCCAAGAGAACATTGGCTCTAATACTTATCAACAAACTGCAGAGTCCAAACTCTATTTACTTGCGTGACATATTATTTGCCTTACTTTCATGCTTTGCCTTGAATAATTTTGATTTTATCTATATAATAATGCAACATCAGACAAAAGGAATTTTCTATGTGTCAAGTCAGGTATCAAATATTCCAAATATGTCTCTAAAATATTATGAACCTTGGTAGCATCTTAACATTGAATGAGTGTCATTCCCTTCCAAGGAGAGCTCTTTTGCTGTGCTAAGTTATATAGTTTAATATAAAAGTATTCAAATTACTATCTAGTCATATCTTCTTTGCACAGAAACTTTTTTAACATCCAGCTCCATGTTTTTTATTTTGTTGTTATTTGCAACTGTTGAGTAACAAAACTTTTTCTGAGAAGATGCAGCACACATATTTACTTTCCCCAGATAGGGAATCCACACCAGATCAAAGTATGGATACCACTAAACTCAAACTTGGTAAATCAATTTGATGTAGGATTCCCCTCTGTATGCTGTGAATATCATTGGTTAATAAAGGACTGCTTTGGACCTATAGCAGGGAAGAACTTAGGTAGGTGGGGAAAACTAAACTGAATGCTGGGAGAAAGAAGGCAGATTCAGAGAGAAGCCATGGAGTCACTTCTGGAGACAGACGTGCTGAAACTTTGCTGGTAGACCACAACCTCATGGTAATGCACAGATGAGTGGAGATGGGTTAAATTAAGATGTAAGAGTTAGCCAATAAGAAGCTAGAGCTAATGAGCTGAGCAGTGATTTAAATAATACAGTTTCTGTGTGATTATTTCAGGGCTGAGCAGCCAGGAACCAATAAGTGGCCTTATACTACAGCAATTAGTTTTATTGGGGTTCCTTGAAGGAATATGGATGAGGGGTTATTTACAGAAGCAGAAATGACTCAAAAACATCATCACCACTACACATACCAAAAGCAAGCAAAGACAGTTCCCCAAAGATGGAAACCAGGACCATGTAGCACAGCCTTCACAGAGCTCAACAGATTGGAAAGTAACCTTTCTTCGGTCTAAATGACTCTGGTCTAAACCTGTTTCAGGTAGCTCAGCTGATTTCTACTTTTTCCAGGCAGTTGGTCTGGTCTGAATTTTCTTTGCATATATGCTTCACCTTTTCTGTAGGATACTTTCAGTTTTTAATGCTTACTCTGGCTGGGAGAGGCCTAGTGAATCTGGTCAGTTTCAGGAACTTCCTGAAGCTATGTTGAGTTCTTGCTTAATGAAGTTCCCTGTAGTGTGGAATATTTCAATCTCAAAGGAAACTGTTACATGACAGCAACTCTCATTGCTTGGATATTGAGCTCAGCAAGGCAGCTGAGGTTCTGAAAGTCAAATCAATATTGTGGTCATTTGAATGAAAATGACCCCTATAGGTCCTTAAGGGGCAACACTATTAGGAGTGTGGCCTTGTTGGAACAGGTATAGCCTTATTGGAGGAAGTATGTCACAGGAGTTTGGGTTTTGAGGTTTTCACATGCTTAACCCTGGCCTACTGTCACTCTCTCTTCCTGCTAATCTAGATGTAGAATGCAGATCAGCTCCTCTCCAGCACCATGTCTGTCTGTTTGCCACCGTGCTTCCTGCCATGCTAGTAATGGGCTAGATCTCTGAACTGTCAGCCAGCTTCAATTAAACACTTTTCTTTATAATAGTTGCTGTGATCAAGGTCTCTTCACAGCAGTAAAACAGAAACTATACTACTTATTTTAACTTCCCAAGGACTTAGACTTCAGTTATCTCAAACAGATGAAGAATGAAAATCCCAAAAAGCACAGTCTGGGCTTTTCAGAGAGTTTGGTTTATAATTGGAAATGTCTTAAAGCCAAGACTTTCATCATGTTTATTAATTAAACAAATGAGAAATCCTGTTTAGAAACTACTAGTATTAATTGTTTCCTCTTGGCCGTAAAAATGGAGCAGTAGACCTGCCCTAGTATTATGGGGATGGCTGAGCATGTGACTCCCAACACTGGAAAGATGAGATCAATATCGTCCTATATGTAAATGCTTACATTTCCAGGCAGTTTGACACTTCACCCCATGCTAAGCCATATCAGTGCTGCTCTTAGAACAGAGAAATGAGCATGGGTTTGGGGAGGCAGACTTTGAAAGGTAGAGCAAGGTAAATAAAAATTTCCACAGGAGGATGTGATGAGCTTGTTTAAATAATTCCACAGAGAACTGCAACCCATTACTCACAGACAAACAGGCACTACATCTTGTCCCTGTTATAAGAAGGCCATTTGTCGGATGAGCAAAGCCACGGTGTACAATAGAAGGAAATTTGTGGGTAGGACTCTAGTACCCCTTATGTCAAGGTGCCCATAGTGCTGGTCCTTAATTAGCCCACAGTAATGTGCAAAGAACAGTGAGTTAAATACTCTCAAAATCCCAAGTGTTTGTTGTAAATAACACTTGCAAAGTAAAAGTGAAGGATGTGACAGTCTACTAACTGTCAAACAGTATTTAAAGCGGCTATGTGCAGTACAAATGCAATGAACGATACACGAAAAGCCCCAAGTCATCAGAAGGGCAGAGGCCACCATTGCTTGTGTAGAAACATCTGATGAGGGCTAGATCTTACAGAGCAGACAGTTTCAGGAAGTGGACATAAGAAGACAGCACAAAGGCAGGAAGAAAGGCTGGAGAAATCAGTTAGAAGCAGGAAAGCAGAGGACAATATGAGGTGTCACTTGGTCAGCATGAAACGTAGAACACTTAGAAGGAACACCTAGGAAAGGGGGGGTTCTGAACTAGGACTGCACGTGCAGGCAGCAGATGAGTGTGACATGGGGAAAGCAGAATTGGGGCTTGAACAGGCTGAGATTCTATGATTTGTGTTCTGAGGACGGGAAAGCGACTCAAATATTTTACTGCGTAATGTAGGACAAAGGATGGTATGGGGAGAGAGTAACTGTTTTCCCAACCTATTTGGGATTTAATTTGCTGATGAGCCTTATATTTATTAAACTGTTTATACCACCAGAGCACTTGAGAAATAGCTAAGATCTTAAAAATAATCTGCTCCCTCACCATTGGTTCAGTTTTCCAATCTGAAGCACGGAATCTGCTTATTTTATGCAAAGCCTCCATTCAATACAAAGTCAGTTTTGTCTTCCCTGGTGACCCGGGAACAGGGATGCCCAGGTATGGAAGGAGGCTCTGTATACAGATAGATATGTTAGTCAATCACTCAAGGTGATCTATGGATTCAATCAAGGAATACAATGAAAGTTTTAAAAATAAGCAATATATTAAATACACAAACTATTTACTACCTGTGGTGGCTAACAAACCTGGTTATCCACTTGACTACTTCTGGAATCAACTAAATCCCAAGCATCTGGCACAGTTATGTGAGATTTTCTTGTCTGGATCATTTGCAGTGGGAAGACCCACCCTCTATCTGGACCACACCTGGCGGCAGCCCAGGTAAAGGCACATGAAGGAAGGAGGCTTTTTGTTTTGGGCCTGCTTTCCCTCACTCTCACTGGCAAGTTCATCTATCCTGTTGTTGAGGCATTCCTTCACTGGTATTAGAACCTACCTTGGTGGGCCTTTAATCCCAGAACTCAGGCAGGTGGATAGCTGTGAGTTCAAGGCCAGCCTGGTCTATAGAGCAAGTTCCAGAAGAGGCTCCAAAGCTACAGAGAAACCCTGTCTCAAACAAAACAAAACAAACAAAACTAAAGAACCTACTACTTCAGAATTCCAATGTAAACTGAAGACCAACTGAGGCATCTGAACAACTACCAGATTCTTTATCTTTCTCCATCAGGAAATAGTCATTGAATAGACAGAATTATAGTGGCATTTCATTTGTATTTTAATAAATAAATTTATTAAATAAAGACTGCCTGAAGAACAGAGAGTGAAACAGATCACACTGGTCAGCCTTACCGACAATGGTAAGGTAAAGACAATGGTAGCACACACCTTTAATCCCAGTAGCCACACTAGTTGCCATAGAAACTGGGCGGTGCATACCTTTAATCCCAGCCCTAGAGAGGATTATAAAATGGGAGGACACAGCTCTCAGTCTCAGTCTCATTCTGAGATTCCTAGAGGCAGGATCACCATTTCAGACTGAGGTAAAGGTAAGAGCCAGAGGCACATGAAGGAAGGAGGCTTTCTGCTTTTTGCTGACAGGGAAACTCTAATTAAGGAGTGGCTACCTGCAGCAGAGGATGAAAAACTGGATGAATTAAGGTGTGCGCCCTCTCTGAGCGGTGCCCGCCGGACATATAGGAAGTTGGACTTTCCACTCTTGTAGCGTGAGTTTTCCCCTTATAACCATTAAAGTATAATTATTATTCTTGAACTGGCCTAGTTATTCATCGTACCGACCAAATTCCTTACACTTGGCGCCTGGTTGATGGAGCTTTTAGAGCCTCTTGCGGCTCTGGCCAGCTGCCGCCGAGCAGAGGGGCCACTAGGATCTCTGGCCAGCTGCGGCCATGCTGCATTCATTTGGGCATAGACTGTCCGAGTTCGTCCCAGCTGCCCACGCAGCTCCCCCTGGCCGCCACTCGCTCCACCAATCACCCCCTCCACCCTCCTTGGTGTTCCCAAGCCCTCACTGAGCTCTGCACATCCAGCCCAGCTCCCCGGCTGCCTCCGCCGCTGTGGGCAAAGGCATTCCTGTGCACTTTCCTGGTGCACTTCTGCGGCCATAGACCCTGCTACAGACCCTGCCGCCGGAGTGGGAGACTATTGAGCAGCCACAGACCTTCACAGAGCACACGGTCTGTGATTTATACTAAAAACTTCTTGATTTGAGTATATTTTTCAGCCTATTCCACCTAAATTAAGATCTAAACTGAGCACGTGAATTCAAGTGACAAGCAACAGTTATTGTACCTACTCCAATTGATCATGCCACAGGTGAGATTTGATTTTTAAAAAGGGGGGGCAATATGTCAGACAATCTAACTGTCCGAGGTTTCAATAGCCTTTTCACTTACACCATGAGTGAGGTCTTACAAGATGCATATGATGTACCACCTACACTGCTATTCCTAGGGTTTGGTTTTGTCCTATATATTTTTTTCTTAAAAATATGGTTTGACAATAGGAAAATGATGCAGTCTTTACAGACTGAATCCAAGCTTCTTAGAAAAGAAATTGGAGATCTAAAGAAGGACACAACCAGCTTAACTAACAATTTTCAGTCAGCTGAGGCACTTTTACACACGATACAGACTGGTACCAAGCTCCTTAAAGAGGAGCTCATACATCTACAGGACAATACGAACACTTTAAATACCAAAACTCAGTCAAATGAGCTGCTTTTAGAAATGGTCCAGACTGATACCAAACTTTTCAAAAAAGAGATTTCGTATTTGAAGGAGGATGCTAGAACTTTGCATAACAGGACTCAGTCAACTGAGATATATTTGGAAAAGGTACAGTCTGATAGAAATTCATTTAAAGAGAGATTTAACACTTTGGAGAAGGAAACAGCTGATTTGACAAATAATAGTAATTCATTTAAAGAAAGACCTAGCTCTCTGGAGAAGGAAACAGCTGATTTGGCACATATAACTCAGTCCATGACAATGAGTGCTCAAACATTATTTGAGAGAATTTGCACTGTTGAATGTATTAATTGGACTCTGTCGAAGGCATATGACAGATTGACTGATAGAATGTGTCTGCAAGAAGGTAATATGCATGCAATGAAGATTATGTCCAAGGATGAGACATTATCTCTAATGGACAGACTTCATGCTTTAGAATCCTCATTGAGGGCATTAGAGCAGAATACTGGACAGGAGATCCAGACTTTGCAAAAGGCAGTGATAAACAGATTTGACAGGATTGAGGAAATTATTGACTTTGGTGACCAGGAGCAAAAGGTAAGAAGGCAAAATTTAACTTTGTCAATGCATAAAACTTGGGATAGTTTCCCCAGAGTTCTACCTGCCTTTCTAGTAATAACATTAGAAAAAGTGTCTGGCCCCAAATACCCTAAGGTTATCAAGGAATATACATGGGAACCCATATGTATGAGTGATTTAAAAGAAATTAAACAAGCAATTGTGACTTATAGACTACATTCGTCCTTTGTTAGAGAGATGGTCAAAACCTGGGCTTTCAGTAACAAAACCACACCTCACGATTGGGCTCAGTTAATCTCAGCTGTCCTAGAAAATGGGCCACAATTGCACTGGGGATGCTTTCTTAAAGAGGAAGCGTGGATTTTAGAGCAACAGGAAAGAGTGAAATGAACTGAGATTTCCCTAGATCAAATTCTAGGTGACGGACTTTACTCTGATCCTCAGGATCAAGCTCTTTATGATGACCACACCCTGTCTGTATGTACCACAGCAGCTTTAAAGGCTTGAGACAGGGTGCAGGAACAAGGACAGGGTTAAACAGGGTCAGAGAGAACCCTTTAGTGACTTTTTGCAAAGACTAACCAGGGTGTACAAATAGGGATAACTGACCCAGAAGCTAGACGTATAATAATTGAATCTTTGGCTTATGAGAATGCCAACATAGAGTGCAAAAGGATCCTGGGGCCTTTAAAGATCAGATCAGCACCCATGGATGAATGGGTCTTGCATACAATGAATGTCGAGACACTTGACTATGGTACAGAACCGTGGTAGGAAGATATCAAAATAGCAAATGTTTTAATTTTGGTAGAATGGGACATATGAGAAGGGATTGTATGCAACGGATTTCCAGGAATAATGCCTCTTCTGGGAATGGCAGGAATAGGAGGACTCAGCCTTCAGGTGTGGCAAAAGCCGACATTGAACTAATGAATGTAGGTCAACAAGAGATAAACAAGGCAACCTGATACCATCAGAAAACACTGTGGGTGGCCTCTCGAAGGCCCCCATGACGAATGTGGTCCAGTCATTTCCAGTTACTGTCGAGAACATGTCTCGTCAGGAAAATTAGAAGATCCCATGCCTGCTGTTGAAAGCAATAATGGTCTGAATGATGAGATAAATGTGGAGAATGAGTCAAGCACTCTAGTGGGACAGAGGAAACGTATATTCTGGTAGACCTCTATAAATGAACAAAGACCAAAGCTAAAAGTGTGTATAAATGACATTTTTATTGAAGACTTATTAGCCACAGGTGCAGATGTAAGTATCATTACTCCAGGATCTTGGCATCCAAATTGGCCTCTTCAGGAGGTAGATGTTCAGTTCATGGGAATTGGAACCCTATCTCAGGTAAGACAAAGCACGAGATGGGTTGAATGCATAGGGCCAGAAGGGCAAATAGGAAAACTAAGGCCATATATAGCCAATATTGTGGTGAATTTATGGGGTTGTGACCTATTGCAGTAATGGAATTCCCAGATTAACATTCCTGCAGCCCCTAAAGCTTATGTTTCTGAGGAAAATATTACAAGATATTACAGATGACAAACACCGGCCATTTGAGCTGTACAGGAACACAAAGCAATTGCTAACCCTTCAGATGTACCAACAGCCCTGTGTTTAAAATGGTTGACTGAGAAGTCAATATGGGTTAAGCAATGGCCTTTAGCTGAGGAAAAGTTGCAGGCTTTAGAACAGCTGGTAAAAGAGCAATTAGATGCTCGACATATAGAAGAATCTACCACCCCTTGGAATTTTCCTTTATTTGTTGTTAAGAAAAAATCTGGAAAATGCAGAATGGTGGTGACAGATCTTAGAGCTACCAACAAGGCTATTCAACCTATGGGCTCCCTGCAATCGGAAATTCCTCTGCCCTCTCTGTTACCAAAGGGATGGCCTCTCATAGTTATTGATTTAAGGGATTGTTTTTTCACTATACCTTTACAAGAAAAAGATAGAGAAAAGTTTGCCTTCACAGTGCTTACTTATAATAATTCTCAGCCTACTAGGAGGTACCAGTGGACTATCCTCACACAGGGAATGCTCAATAGCCCCACCCTGTGTCAATATTTTGTAAGTCAACCATTGGAAATAATATGTATTATTTATTACATATTATTTCCTAAGTCTGTAATTTACCATTACATGGATGACATTTTGCTATCTGATTCAAACATGGATAGTTTAGAAAGAATGTTTGAAGAAGTAAAGATAGTTTTACCTAAATGGGGATTGCAGATTGCTCCTGAAAAAATACAGAGAGGAGATTCTGTCAATTACCTAGATTATAAAATAGGTTTACAGAAAATTAGGACACAAAAGGCACAAATTAGGAGAGATGGGTTACGGACTCTTAACGACTTTCAAAGATTGTTAGGAGACATCTCCAGCCTATGACCAGCTGTTGGGATAACACCTGATCTAATAATTCATTTAAACAAAACCTTAGATGGTGATGAAGAGTTGAATAGTCCCAGAAAATTGACAGCTGAAGCAGAAAAGGAACTGACAATGGTTGAGGAAAAATTACAGGAGGCACATGTAGATAGGGTGAATCCAAAGCTTAGTTGTATTCTTGTCATATTGCCTTCCAGAATTTCCCCTACAGGAATTTTAATGTAGAGAGATGATATTATCTTAGAATGGATCTTTTTACTACATAAACCAAGTAAAAAATTAAAAACTTATGTGGAAAAGTCTCTGAATTAATTACAAAAGTTAAATTGAGACTTTGTCAACTAGCAAACATAGAAATTATAGTGCAGAAATTATAATGCCTTTCACTACTGATAAGATAAGAAAGTTATGGGAAGACAAGGAATCATGGCAAAGAGCTTGTGCTAATTTTTGGGAGAAACTAATAGCAACTATCCCAAAAGCGATAGGCTTAACCTTATAAAGAAAACTTCTTGGATTCTTCCTCAAATCGTACATGATGCTCCAATAAGTGGAGCCCACACATTTTATACTGTTGCAAATAAAGGCAGGTTACAACTCAGACTAATTGAGTAAGGTGGAAAAAAGCCCTTATAATTCTGTCCAGAAGGCAGAATTATATACCATTCTCATGGTGCTAAGGGATTTTAAAGAACCTGTTAATATAGTTACTGACTTGCAATATGCAGAAAGAGTTATCTTGCATATTGAAACTGCTGAATTTATACCAGATGATACAGAACTGACTTCATTGTTTATCCAGGTGCAAGACGTGATCAGGAATAGGCTTTGCCCTATGTACATAACACACATCCGATCCCATATGGGTCTGCCAGGTCTTCTAGCACAAGGTAATGCAGAAATTGATTAATTATTGATTGGAAGTGTGCTTCAGGCCTCTGAATTTCATAAAAACATCACATTAATAGCAAAGGTTTAAAGAAAGAGTTTTCTATAATGTGGCAACAAGCTAAGGAGATTATAAAGAGATGCCCTACTTGCTCTTTCTATAACAAATACCACTGCTTGCAGGGACTAACCGAAAGGGTACTCAGAGGAATGAAATCTGGCAGATGGATGTGTTCCACTTTGCAGAACTTGGAAAATTAAAATATGTATACCAAACCATTGACACTTATTCAGGTTTTCAATGGGCAACTGCTTTAAGCTCAGAAAAAGCTGATTCAGTAATCACACATTTATTAGAAGTCATGGCCATCATGGGTATACCTGCACAAATAAAGACAGATAATGCTCCAGCTTATGTCTCTAGGAAAATGAAACAGTTTTTTGCTTATTATAATATTAAGCATGTTACAGGTATACCACACAATCCTACAGGTCAAGCAGTTATAGAAAGATCAAACCAAACTAAAAAGGATATGTTGAACAAGCAGAAAGGGGTAGAAAATTCCCCCAGAAATAGATTACATAATGCTTTATTAACCTTAAATTTTCATAATGCTAATGAGAAAGGGACAATGGCAACAGAAAGACATTGGATAATGAAAAGTCTGCTGAATTAAATCAACTGGTTTATTTCAAAGATGTGCTGTCCTTGCAATGGAAGCCAGGAGATGTGCTGCATTGGGTAAGGGGTTTTGCTCTTGTTTCCACAGGAGAAGAAAAATTGTGGATACCATTGAAATTAATAAAGGAGAAACCTCTTGGAAAGGAGAAATGACAGCTCATCCACAATGATGATAATCATGCAGGTGGTAAGAAAAGCATATAGGATGGGGGCAGGGTTCTGTTCTTATCTCTGCAGGAAAACACTCATCTTCAAAAAATTCAAGGGACCCTGGATGTTTGAATACTGACAGATGGAAACAATTTACAGCCCAATAAGGATCAGCAAGAAAATTAAAAAGGTTCCGTAAGTGAAAATATTCAAAACATACTTTTAGATATATATGAATGTACTTATATTTATAAATATAGAGAGCTGGTTTTGGAGTTGGACTCTGGCTCAGTTCCTCTCTAATTCCAAGCCTGTTGTTAAGAGACAACCCAGAGTTTCTGTCTCATGTCAATAGCCATGATATGGGACAGAAGGAAAACATAATTTATAAAACTTCTTTGCCTTTCTTCATATCTACTTTTGTCTTTATCATCCCTTTCATTGAATACATATGTATGTCTATATAAATAATGCTTAAGTTTTCCATTATAAACAATAAATTTTCCTGCAGTAATCTTTGAAGTTTCCAGGAAGAAGATGGGGCCCCACAACAACAACTCCACCTGGTTAATATGATGTCATGATGCTGATAGTGCTACTACAAGACCTTTTTTGAGTACCAGCACATGAGACAGTTCCAACTTGGTTAGCTAAAATGGTGCACATCTTTTACAACATTCTGGCCAGAACTATGCAAAATACTCAGAGGCTATTTACAATTTTATCAGGTCAAATGTTAATCTTGGGATTTAACCATCATTTACTTTAACAGGATCCCCTAGAAAGAACGTCGCCCCCATGACAGCTGGAAGCAATTTTAGAGGACGATGTCCCTTCTCCCAGCAAAGTATGCCCTCAGGCTTAGGGACATCATTTAGGGGTTGATTATAATTGGTTTATGGTTGAGGTATGGGGGAAGAATTTTATAGGCTCAGGGATCTTTTGGGGAATAATTGGATGATGGGATAATAGATTGGTATTGATTCTTGCATATTGATACAAAGCTAACTTATAATGAATATTGTATGCATGTATGCTTCTACCTCTGTTTAAAACATTGTTTATGAACTGATATATATGTTTACCGTATTGCAGTGTACATTACTACTTCTGATCAAGATATTTATACATTGTTTACATTTGAAGGTCATTGTCCTCATTTATTGCAGTTATTTATTGTCTTAGTCTTTAAGTTAGATAGGTACTGAGAATTAGACCAATAGTCATCTATTTTTGTCATATTTATAACTAGACTAATTGGGTTCTTTAGATACATAGAGATTATATTCAGTATAGGTAGATAATCTTCAACCTCTTCAAAGAGCTGTAGGAAATGGCCTTTAATCTAACTTAGAGTCCTGTGGCAGTGAGACACAATCACTCCTGGCAACACCAATCTATTCCCGAGAGAATGTTGAGCACCAAAGACACTCCACCTGGAGCCTTTCTTCTTGGCAGAACTGGCCTTTGGGCAAAGAAATGCCCATACCTCAATCACTGACAGAGATACAGAATACCCGTAAATGGATAAAACAGGACTGTCATATCCTGCCAAGACAGGTAAGATAGTTTTGAAAAGTTTCTTGCCTTTGAAAATGGTATGTCAGTTACGTTAGGCCTTAGCCAAAGTTGGTTGCTTCAACATTGCAAATGAGACTTTGGGTGATTGACCAGGTAGTCAGTTATCTCTGTCATTTGTTGCACATTTTGGAAGTTTCTCAATTGCACTTTCTGTTCATTCAAGTAATATTGTTTCCCTTCTCAGATCTTTGATGGAATTGAAGGTTAGATAATTGTAGTTACCTTCCTCATGATTTAGCCAAGCTTAATTTCAATGCAATATTTAGACTCCTTGAAATAGAATGTTTAGTAAAACTTTTGTTATATGTTCCTTGTTTGATATTGTTTATTGTTTGTAATTTTATATTTGGTATCTCTTCCTATTGTATATAGTTGTATTGGGTTTGGATCAATCTTGTTTAGACAAAAGGGGGAGATGATGGGGAAACACTATCAACCAATCACATCTAATTAAGGCGTGGCTACCTGCATCAGAGGAGGAAAAACTGGGAGAATTAAGGTGCACACCTTCTCTGCTTGGTGCACACCGGACATATAGGAAGTCGGACTTCCCACTCTTGTAGCATGAGTTTGTCCCTTATAACAATTAAAGTATAGTTATTATTCTTGAGCTGGCCTAGTTACTCATCATATCGACCAAATTCCTTACATTTGGCCTGCTTTCCCTCACTCTCATTGGCTGTTTTGCTTTTCTGACCTTCAGGTTGAACCCCAAGTTCTCTCTCTGAGTTTTTATTAATTGTGTATCATAGAATGCATATATTTGACATATTTTAGATATTTAGCTATTTATAAATATATCCTACCTATCTACATCTATTTATGAATACATATATACCTATATATAAATATAACATTAATATATGGATATAACATTAGATATTATATGCTGAATATATTTGCACATGTTTTATTGCTTCTTTGAACAAATATACTCTCAACTTGTTTACACCAACTTCACCATCAACATGTCACTAATGTGCTGCAAAATACCTGGACCATGAAATCAAAGGACTATAGTAGTTTTTCGACTTCATTATAATTTCATGTGACCACTATTGTTCCATTGTTATATGAGGCAGAATTATGCATATATAATATGTTACTTAAGTGCCTTAGAATTTTTTTGCATGGTACTCTGTGCACTGAGATCACTATAAGCCTCATGAGAACAGAAAAATGCATCTGACTTGTTCACCAGCAGCCTCCAGCATGTAGTGACTACCTGTTTAGAAGGCATTGCATACATGTTTATTGGCCTAGTGACTACTGATCTCTATTGCGATGTCACAATGCATTTCTAGTTGTTATATATTGTTTTGGTTATTGCCATGACCAGGAGCTAAGAATGCAACTCCATATATGTGTGTGTGTGTGTGTGTGAATGCACATACACATACATATCTATATATGTATGTATACACACACACACACACGACAGTTTCTACCCATCTCAGGCCGATTTGGGGCTTCTAATTGACATGTTAGGAAACGGAGAAGAGTCTTAACATTTCCAGGATTCTTCAGTGTCTAATGCCATAATTCAGGAGCATGCCAGATACTTTCGGGGCCTCAAGAGGGGATATATAAATGGAAGCAATTGCATTTGGACATTGCTAATCTTCAGACAGTGCATTTGCCTGGTTCTAATAGTTCCTATAGTGCTTTTGGGAACTCTATTAGATAGTAGCCACATATGTGTATGGCTCCCAGTTGAGCCATTCTCTGATCATAGGAGATGAGAGAGCAGTTGACAGAGAATGACAGTGAAAAGCCAGATCTTCAGGATGTGTCCTGTGTTCTCTGAAACCAGAAGACAATTGTCCAGAATGCTTAATTTTTTAAATTATCTTTACCATTCACTGAAAATGCTTGCTTCCAAGTTTCTAACACATCCAAATATTAATTTACCTTCACTAACCACATTGTCCTGAAGAGTCCAAGTTATTTATGCCAGACTTACAGATTTTGATTTAAAAATGAAAAAGACAATAGCTTTCCCTGTAATGTAAAAATTGAGGTGCAGAGTGGCCAAGCATGGGCAACAGGATGGCTCAAAAGGTAAGGACACTTGACAACAAATCTGATAACCCCAGCCTAATCTGTTATACTCACACCCCTGGAAGGACAGACATGACATATCAAAATTGACCTCTGACTCCATACATGTGCCAGGCATGTGTGTACACACATGCACAGTGAATAGATTAAAATGAAATAGAATAGTTTTAAAAATAATAGAAAAAGTCTGAAAGGGAGGATGTCAAGTGATTCACTCCTCAGCATTCAGATCTAGATAGTGGGAACAATATTACATATAATGTCTGTGCTGAATAGCTCCTGTTTTTCTCCACAAGGCCAATGAATTTCCTTGTTCCCATTGATGTACATCTTAGAGTGTGCACTACTGTGGTTTAGCATGGGTCTAAGAAAATAAATTTATTATTTTTATACAGTAACACATGAATGATGCTCAAAGCATAAATGACATAGAAAGATAAAACAGTAACATAAAAATTCTGTATAACATCACAGAGATAAGAATTGCCACCACATATTGGCTTGCTAGCATTTTTATGCTTGCATCAGATAAATACAACTGCACTTAAGAACATTCAATACTCAGGATCCTGTTATATAAACCAAAGGTTTTGAAATCATTTTTAGTTTTTACATAAATCCTGACAGTCTTTTCACATTATTGTATTCATCTATGTTACTACTTTAAAAGGTTATGAAGTTTCTTGGTGTACATTTCCCTTCAGAATATAAACAGTCTTCTCTGATGAACATGTGCTAATTAGTTTTAGTTTTGCTTATGTTTTACATTAACTGCATAATTCTTTGTTGCATATCTCTGAACAGTTGTGTGAATATTCCCCCCAGAAAAAGAACGAGAAATAGAAGCTTTGTGTTGGGAGGCATAAATATGAATAGGGGAAATTTGGGTAGGTGTTGTCTTGTTGTGTTTAGAGTGTTGATAGAGTCTGCTTCCATCAACAGGGTTTGATAATGTGACATAAAATGTTTTCAGTATGCTGCTTCCCCAACCTTCTCCTCTCCCTCACTCCCCTCTCTCCCCATGGCTTTCCTTTTCACTCTCTTCATCCTCCATTTCTCTTCCTTCTCCTCTTTATTCCTACCCCTGCCCCACTTCTTTCTACACAGTTTGTGGGTAAAGATACCCAAAAGAAGCCTCATTCCAAACTGCTGTATCTCTGAAGTAATTTTAAATTATATCTACAAACATTAACTGTCTCACAATATTTATTGCTGCTTGTCTGATATTTCACATCTCTAAATGAGGATAAAGATTCTAAGTTAGAAAACGTGAAGGTCATCTTGATTTTTATAACATACTGTTGGTGTCTCGCCTCCCTGTCTCTTTATATTTAGCCTGCATCCATTTTCCTGATGATGTGAATATTGACTCACAAATGTCCCTTTGCCAAAGAGGAAGCCAAGCTGTCCCTTTGCTTGCCTCTCTGGACTTTGAATCTTCCCAGGCTGGAGAGAGGACAGCTATAATGCTTCTGGGCATTGGCGCTTTCGGGTCCTTCAGGATTAGCCGGCAGCTGTCAGCACCATAGCTTTTCTTCTTAATTCCCAGTGACTAACTTGCTTTCCTCATTCACAAAGTAAATATCTCAAACCTGAACATGCTTCTCAGACTTTGCTTCTAGACTCTACACTCTAATACAACCCAAGACAAATGTTTTCTACAAATAGAAAAAGTGAGAAATGGTTTCTTTTTTCAAGCCATTTTATTTCTCAGTCATAAGTTATTGCAATAACACTCTTAACAGGTAGAAATGATTCATAGTGGAAGTATGGCTGTCAGGTGCACATTGACTTGCCATGGGGAAGGAAGGATGTGTGTTTGGTAAGTAGGGAGTAATGTAGGATGCATTGCTTCACCGTCGCTGTGCGTGACAGCCTTAGATGAAGGTGATGGACGTGGAGGTATTTGGGAAATAGATTGCTGTTTTCAGGGTTTGTAAGTGGCATTGTGTTTATTATCGTCTTTATTTTAGGAAATCCTAAACATTTTGATGATAAATCTGAAGTCAATAGAAGCCCATTTTGTGAGTGGCATAAATCCCTGTGTGAACAAAGTGCCAGATAGAATGAGATTTCTTGGTAATCTACATTATGAAGTGTGTTTGATTTCAGCTCTGTTGAATTTTTTTTTCTTTCAGGAGACATTTACTGGTTTATTTCATATAAGGATAGATTTTGAGAGAAAAAAATGAGTGTAACTTAATTCTTAAGATATTACTTAGATGAATATTTGATAAGTATTTTATTGCCCTTTTATATGTGTGAATAGTAACTTTAATTCTTTTTGTTTCAATTTCCAATATGCTAGCTAGCTAATCTAATTTAAGAAAAATCCCTAAAGGATTTGAATAGCACAATGCTGGGTGAGTGAGCTTTTTGTTTGTGTGTTCATTTGTTTTTGTTTGTTTGTCTTTACTGTGTTTTTGGTAGAGAGGTTAAAAAAATACACCAATAAAATACAAGTAGTTAAATCTGCTGTCTTTGAGGTCTCTCCAAGGCTGCTTTTAAACTGAGATACAAATGGCTACACAAAAAGGTTTCAAAACCCAGGTTCAACTGGCTAATATCAGAATGCTTATTACCACTGGTATGTCTTACCAAAGGTCATGCTTCGTAAACAAATGGCCTACTGTGATGACTGTAGTGGTTTGAATGAAAATGCTCTCCATAGGCTCATAGGGAGTGACCATATTAGGAGGAATAGCCTTTGTTGGAGAAAGTGTGTCACTGGGGGTGGACCCTGAGGTTTCAGATGCTCAAGCCAGGCCCACTCTCTCTTCCTGCTACCTGCTGATCAGAATGTAAAACTAAGCTAATTCTCCAGCACCATGTCTGCTTTCACACTGGCATGCTTCTCATAATGATGATAATAAACTAAGCCTCTGAACTGTAAGCTGGTCCCAATTAAATATTTTTCTTTATAAGAGTTGCTATGGTCTGGTATATACTCACTCATAAGTGGACATTGGATGCAAAGCAAAGGATAACAAGCCTATAGTCCACTACCTCCAGAGAAGCTAGGTAACAAGGAGAACCCTAAAAGAGAGATATACATGGATCCCCCTGGGAAGGGGAAATAGACAAGAACTCCTGAGAAAATTGGGAGGAGGGCAGAAGGGGAGGGGGAGAGGAGAAGGGAGGTAGGAGGAGAATGTGAGGGAACAGAATGGTCAATATGGAGGAAGGACAGAGAGGGAGAGCAAGGAAAGAGATATCTTGATTGAGGGAGCCATTATGGGACTATCAAGAAACCTGGCACTAGGGAAATTCCCAAGAATCCCCAAGGATGTCCCCAGCTAAGACCTTAGGCAATAGTGAAGGGGATACCTAAACTGGCCTTCCCATATAGTCAGATTGATGACTACCTTAATTGTCATCATAGAAATTTCTTCCAGAAACTATTGGAAGCAGATGCAGGGATCCACAGCTAGCACTGGGCTGAGTTTCCAGAGTCCAGTTGAAGAGAGGGGGAGTGATAATATGAACGAAGGGGTCAAGACCATGATGGGGATATCCACAGAAACCGCTGACCTGAGCTAGTGGGAGCTCACTGACTCCAGACTGACAGTGAGGAAACCTGCATAAGCCCAAACTAGGCCCTCTGAATGTGGGTGATAGTTGTGTGGCTGGGGCAGTCTGTGAGATCACTGGCAGTGGGACCAGGATTTATCCCTAGTGCTTGAACTGGCTATTTGGAGCCCATTTTCTTTGGAGGGATACCTTGCTCAGCCTAGATACAGAGGGGGAGGCCTTTGGTCATGCCTCAAAGTGATGTGTCAGACTTTGTTGACTCCCTATGGGAAGCCTTACCCTCTCTGAGGAGTGGATGGGAGTGCGGTGGGTGGATTGTGGTGGGAGGGGGAGGAGAGGAGGGAGAGGGAATTGGGATTGGTACGTAAAATTAGAAAAGATTGTTTTAAAAAATTTTAAAAATTAAAAAAGAATAATAATAAAGCCTTATGGCAAGGAAAAAAAGAGAAAGAGTTGCCATGTTCATGGTGTCTCTTCACAACAATAGAAACTCTAAGAGAGTGGTACATGACTGTAAGCCCAGCACTCCAGGGGCAGAGGCAGGCGAATTGTCACAAATTCAAGGTCATCCTGCTCTAAATAGTGTAACCCTGTCTCAAAACAAAACAGCAATCATGAGAAAAACCTCAGCAACAAACAAAACAAAATAAAAACATTTCCAGCATTTTGTGTTGAATTCCATCTGCCATTGTTTTTCAAGGAGAAAGAAAACTACATGGGAGTGAACAGTGAGCTGAGGGAGACATTCTGGCTTGAAGGATGACAGTTGGTTTGGCCCCTCGTTGTTAAGAACCGCCTTTTCTTTCCTCTCCACCAGACTCCATTTCTTCAAGTGTGGATTTCTGAGTAGTCAACAATCTTGGTAAAATGGAGGGGTTGGGGGTGAGGTTCTTAAAAGGCTTTTAATTCTAAAAACAAGGTTTTACTCATATGTGGATGTGAAGACTACCAGCCCTCCCCTTGAGATTGCAGTGCTCTCTGGAGCAGATGGGCTCAGAGGAGACCATGTGACAAGCACTAAGCCTTTCAGATCACTAACCATGCTTGGACGATGGGGCCAGATGTTGCTGACTCTGATTTCTGGGGTTCTGTATCCTGCATTTTTATTAACCTGCTGTAGTTAAGACCCCAATCTTGACAGCCTGTGGCCTATTTTGGGAAAGTGGATGGTAAACAATGATGGTGCAGTTGGAGGTTTTGCAATGCAAACACTTCATGTTCATTCATGGCTGTGTGTTTTTGTCTCATTGTTTCTTATCAGCTGGGTTTCTGAATGCATCTAGGGACACTGCTTCCATCTAACAAGGAATCTAATTAGCTGCTTCTATTTTGAGCACTTCTGTTACCTATCAGGATTGTTTTCCATCAAGTCAGCTCAGGTTTCAGCAGGGTGGTTTTGTTTTGTTTTGTTGGGGAGGGGGGGCCCTTTTCTAAGTCATAAGACAAAGTCATAAGGAAAGCGTCACGATCTAATCAAAACAGTTTGTATCTGAACTAAAGGGAATGGGTTTGTTAAACTTCAGGTGGCAGACGATACTATCTCTCTTGTCCCCTTGCTATAAGTGATCTGTTTCTGTCCATGAGAAGGATAAGATGTAGAAATATGGTTTAGGCTTACCTCTGTGATCCAAGACATAAGATAGACACAGCAGACCTTTGTATAAGGAGTGTTCCTTGGCTTCTTCCAGATGACCTGGGACTTCAGATACAGTAGCTCCTTTTAAAGGCTTCCATCAGACTGCAGCTGGCAGCTGCAGGATGGTGCTTTTGAGAGAAATAGATGATGGAAGGATGCTCATACTATAGGATAAAACTTAAGGCATGAGAATCATCTTAAGGGAAGAAAGGCCAGAATGTAGCACGGTTCAAAAGAGTTTTGTGGTTGTGCCCATTTTCCCTTTTATTTTGAATTTTTGTTGGTCCTTTCCCTTTCCTTGGAGATGACAGTTTCCTTTTGTGTTCTGACCACCCCACCACCCCCAAGATGAGTTTTGATTGGCAAATTGTTGTAAGAACATCTATTTATGCTCCAGCAAAAATTTTGATCTTTTTTATCTTCTACGAATATTTGCTTCCACTTTTTCCATGTTAAAAATCATTCCCAAAAATTCACATTTAGAGATTCCTACTAAATGTGCTGCATACTGTGAATCTCATCACACTAGGGGTAAGAGAAAATTTGTGACCGATCATGGAAACAATACCAAATTCAAACACCTTTTTTAACTCAGGGTGCAGCAATTAGGATAGTACCTAGGGTGAGAGCTGTTTGGGGCATGGCATCAGTGTGTTCCTTTCTCCCAGGTGTAACGGACCCTTTCTAGGTTTGCCAGCAGCTGCATTGCAAAGATGTCTTGGGAAAGACAAGAATATGGTGTGAAGATTTTCCAAGTCGGATGCTTATGAAGATTTTAAACAAAGGTAAACATACACTCATTGTAGGTCCCCATCGCCTGCAGCAGTAACTTCTGTCTTCCTCCCTTCTGGAGTGTTCAGATGCGTAGTTTGTTTGCTTCATAGTCTCCAGACTAGAAATCGATGTGTTTGGGTGGTGTTGAGATATATGATGACAGAGTTCCATTATTATTTTCCCTTAAATCCAACATTTATGTAGCTGTAATGCCCTTTAATCTCTATTAAAGGGTAATAGACCCACACAGGGAAGAAATACATACCAAGAAAAGATATGGAGCCTGAATTGAATCCCCCGAATATGTGTACTTAATGGTAGCTGCCACCCAAGCAAGCTGTTGATTTCTCAGCGAGCCTGAGAGAGCAGAGGAGGTAACAAGTGGCTTGGCAGAAGAACCTTTGCTTTCTATTTTCCAAACTGGAGATTATAGCTATATCTCATCCAGCCAAGCAGAGTGAAGCACGATTAAGTAAAGTTACTGGATAAGAATGAAGAGGTACATTTCTCGTGATGAACCATCTTTCTATCATGAAGAATCTTGGGAAAGACGCTCAATGCCTCTGCTTTATAGTTCTCCAGGTCAGAGTGGAACTGATGCTCGTCTTCCTGCCTCTCCCTCTCTCCTTCTAGTCTCCCCCTCTGCAATGCAGTAGACAAATCAAATGAGGTTGTCTGTAAACTACTAGGAAAACACAAACTGCATTGTAATGCAAGCAATTGTTGCTTTTATCCTAATTATTGTTATTATCATCAAAATTTTGTGAAAAGTGAAGCTATTGGCAGAAAAGAGGGATATCTTTCTCCTTTTACTTCAAAAAGTCCAAATTAACCATTATTTGAGTCATTTGTGTCCTGAGCTTATATTGAATTGAGCACTGTGTCCTAGAACCTCTCTAAACAGAAACTCAGCTACCAGCTAAAATGCCAGGGAAAGACTGCCTGACTCCATGGGCACAGATCATACTCGGACCAGTTTGGAAACACAGAAGTAACAAGGAAATGTAAAGGCTGCATTGGTGAAAAGTAGGGACAGTTGATGTGGTATTCCCCTCTGTATGCTGTGAATACCATTCGTTAATAAAGGAACTGTCTTGGCCTGTGATAGGGCAAAAAAGTAGAGGAGCTAGGCAGGGAAAACTAAGCTGAATGCTTGGAGAAAGAAGGTGGAGTCAGTGAGATGCAATGTAGCTGCTAGAGGGGAAAGAGGCGAGCTACCAGCTGGAACCTTGCCAATAGGCTATGAGCCTCATGGAAAAATATAAAATAATAGAAGTGGGTTAATTTAATATGTAAGAGCTTGCTAGGAATATGCTATAATGATTGTCCAAGCAATGATTTAATTAATACAGTTTCTGTGTGGTTATTTCAGGAGTCTGGGCAGCTGGGAAACAAGCAGCCTCCCACAACAGACAATGAGCGTGGGTATAAAGTAACTGGGAGTTCTTTGTAAGGCCAGGTTTTCTTAGCTCTCACATCCAGAAATTAAAGCTCAGTTTAAAGCAGAAACTGAAGCTCCTTTAGAGAAAGAGCTCAGCATCCCTTAAACCTCAATCATAACTGCATTTGTATTTTTATAAATAATGATCTAAGCAAATTCATGCCAAGGTATAAATAACAATTCAACCTTTCAGTGATTTGAAAGCTATCTGTGTACAACTCAAATTAAGAAAAAGGTAAATCAAATTTTTAAGTTGTTTTCTTTTGTGAATTGATTCACATAGGTGTATTCTTCTAGAAACTTTAGTCAGCACCACTACCCACACACACAAAAACAGCAGACCAAAATCAACTCAACTAATTGCAATTTATAAATAAATGCTCCTCACCTAAGAGACTCATTTGTTTTATGAAATTTCTGATAATTAGATTAGGTATCGTCTGATAGTAAGATTGTTACTAACTGCATCTGAATACAAAGTTAAGGAGCAGATTATTATTATCTTTATTGAAACTATATTTTTATATAATATATTCTGATTATAATTTCCTATTCCCTTAATGCCTTCCAGATCCTCCTCATGTACCCAAATCCTACAATCAGGAATCTAAAAGGTAAATAAATAAATAAATAAATAAATAAATAAATAAATAAATAAATAAATGCAAACCAGTAAAGGAAAAAGAAACAAAAGACAAAGCTCAAGAAACATATATAGATGCAGAAATACACACTTGCACACTTAGAAATCCCATAAAAACACAAAACAAAAACCATAATATATCTGAAAAGAACCTCTAAGATTATAAGAAAAAAATCACGGGCAAACATTTTGAGAAATAGAACCTCCAAGAATGCCATTGACTTCATTTTGTGTTGGCATCTACTGCTGGTTAAGAGTGGTTTGCCTTTCCAGGGAGGCTCCGTTGGAGAAACTAATTTTTCACTTGCAATTGGTTACAATTTGGAGATAGCTTGTGGGTTAGGGATGTGGATTTGTGTCCATTTCCCTTCTCATTCCCGGGACTTCATCAGGCCCAGACCTGTACAGGCCTTGTCTATCTTGCCATGGTTTCTGGGAGTTCATATTTGCCTCAGTCCTGCTGTGTTTAGAAGGCCTTGTTTCCATGGTGTCCTCCGTCTCTTCTGGCTCTTGCAATCTTTCTACCTCCTCTTCTGCAGGGTGCCCCAATCCCTGAGTAAAGGGAATTAATGAAGTCATTCCACTTAGAATTGAGTGTTCCAAGATTTTTCACTCTCTGCATATTTTCCAGCTGTGGCTTTCTGTATTTATTTCCATCTAATGCAGGAAGAAGTTTCTCTCACGATGGCTGAGCAAGACACTGATCTATGAATATAGTGCAATGCTTCTCAGTCTGTGGGTTGTGACCCCTTTGGGGTCTAACAACCCTTTCACAGGGGTCACCTAAGGCCGTGGAAAAACACAGATATTTACATTATGATTCATAACTGAAAGGACTGGTATCAACACAAGACACCCCAACACCAAGTTCTCTGCACAAAGGTGATTTTTGCCCCAGAGATACAAAGGTCATGGAAAAAGACAGAAGAAAGAAGAGTATGGAGAAGGGGCAAGGGAACAAGGGAAGGGCAGAAGGATATTTGTTGCGGAGGGACAAAGGACTGCCTCTAGATAAAGATGAGTCAGATGTGGCCACAGACAAATGGCAATTTATAAAGGTTTTAAAGGGGAAAACCTGTGTTAGAATGAGGTGTTTAATTTTTATTGGACATATTAATTAAGGCAGCCAAAAGGGGGCTTTTGATTGCTAGACTTCAATACTTGACAGCTGGAACTTGGTAGTCAGCCTCAGGAGGAGGAAGTAGCCAGATAAGGGAATAGACCTTTGTGGCTAGTTTTAGGAATATAATCTAACTGCCTTTAATAAGGAAGAAGGAATAGGAGAATGGCAAGGCTTGTCAGAGCCATGTTTATCAAGCTCAGGTCTATTAGAGTATCTTCAATAACAGTAGCAAAATGGCAGGTATAAAGTAGCAATGAAAATACTTAGGGTTGAGGATCACTATAACATAAGATGTTATATTAAAGGTGGCAATATTAGTAAAGTTAAGAACCACTGGTCTAGCAGAATGTTTTTAGGAGTTATCTTATGGCTGTGTTCCTTTAGTAGAACAGTAGCATTTGGTTTTCCCCTAGGTCCTTGGCCTATTTAATCTCAGGTTCTTGGCCAAACAGTGTCATGTATGGGTTTCATCTCAGAGTGTGCCTTAAATCAAATCAGACACTGCTTGGTTACTCTAACAATCTTTGTGCCACTATTACACTAGTGTATCTTTCAGGCAGATCACCATTGTAGATTGAAGGGTTTTCAGCTGGCTCCGTGTTTCCCTTTCTCCTTTGGTGGTGTGCAGAGTACCTTCAAGTACTGTTAACACTAGTTAGCAGGGTGCATGAAAGCTCTAGGTAGACAGGAGATCTACTCATCCTTGTTCAGTGAGTTCTGTGGGTGTTATCTTCAGCAGTGGGGCCTTGTGGTCAGTTTGTAGAGACAATCTATGACTTTTCTAATACTGGTCATTCCCAGTATTGGAAACTTTATTTAGTGACAAGAGATGAACAGATGAAGCTCTACACCACCCATTATTTGGTGATTTCATTTAGATCACCTTCATATGTATGTGTGTTTCTAATTTATATATTAGCCTAATTATATATATAATTATATAATATATATTAGAAAAGTTATATTTTCAATGCTACCCCTCAAATGGCCCTTAATTTTAGCTGTCCTTCCCCATATTTCCTCTCACCCCACTATTTCCTTATTGTCCCTGTTTAATCTTACTATTTCAGCCCCCCAATCCTTCCATAATTATCTGGTCTATTTCCCCCTCCTAGGGTGATCCAACCCTCCTCCCTGGTCCCTTACTCTATACCTAATCTCTGGTTCTATATAGACTGAAACAAATTATTTGAAGGTGACTGGAATATCCAGAGCTTAGAAATCATGGAGTAAGAATTATGTAAGATACATATATGAAATTTGACCTTCTATGTTATTTTGAGTGTCCAGGAAACATTTTTTGTTTAAGTTTTCACTGATTTTTGCTGATGATGTCTTGCTTCCTTGTATGCCTTGTTATTTTGTCATATATTACTCACTTGGGCTAGGAAACTTAGGATGCAAGTCATTTAATAAGGTATCCACCCTAAGGGCTGGGAAAGTGAGGTTGAAAGGGACTTGTTCTCAGGAGACTGTTAGGTCTCAGGTGCCTTTCTAGGTTTGTGAGCCTCAATGTCAGAATCTTTAAGAAGGGCCTCTAGTAAACGCCTCCGTGAAATCTGCATCTAAGCCCTTGATTCATTGTGGTTAGAAACTCTGTGTGTGTGTGTGTGTGTGTGTGTGTGTGTGTGTGTGTGTGTGTGTGTGTGTGTGTATGTGTGTGTGTGTATGTGTGTGTGATGTGGGCTTCCCCTCTGTATGCTGTGAATACCATGGGTTAATAAAGAAACTGCTTTGAGCAGGGAAGAACAGAGATAGGCAGGGAAAACTAAACTGAATGCTGGAAGAAAGATGAAGTCAGAGAGAAACCATGTAGCCCTGCTGGAGACAGACACTGGAACTTTACCCAGTAAGCCACAGCTATGTGGCAATACACAGATTAACAGAAATGGGTTAAATTAAGATGTAAGAGTTAGCCAATAAGAAGTTAGAGCTAATGAGCCAAGCAGTGATTTAATTAATAGTTTCTGTGTGGTTTGGGGGCTTAGCAGCTAAAAACTAGCAGCAATGTGGCCAACTAAAATCCACTTAAAACATGAGAGAGTTTGGGAAGGAATTCTTGTCACAAAGAAACAAAAAATGAAAACAAAAAACAAAACAGAGTTAAGCATGGCTTGATGCCTTGGTTCCTTTAAGAGACATTTTCCTGATTCACTGGTAGCAGAAAAAAAATCCATGAGGTTTTTAAACAGCAGCTGCCTGGGCCATGCTGCCAGTGCAAACTCTGGCTCTTTCAGGAGGCCGAGCATTTAAATGGGTTTTGTGAGCAGAGTGCTACAACTTGCTTAATGGCAACATAGACCTGCTGTGTGCCTAAAAATTGGACAATGTACATGGCTCTTAGAGGCAGCAACAGCTCCGCCATGCTAGACTGGGCAGAGCAAGCAGGAAGAGCTTTGTTTGCCCTGTCAATGCTTCTGCCTTGGTTTTTAAGAAGCTTTTAGAATTTTAAGAAGCCTTCCTGGTCAGAAAAGAATTACACTTATGCAATAAACACAGATTCAGATAAAAAAGACCTCTAAATGGATCACAGTGTTGAATAAATGTATGTAGAGAGATTGGGAGAGAAGGAAAAGAGTATAGAGCACTATAAAAAAAGTCTTTAAAGACACAGAGTAAAGTTGTGGAAAAAGTAACAGCAATAAAGAAAAATAAGCCATGTAGAGATGGAATACACACAGAGAGTTTGGATTATGTATAATGTTGTTTTCCTTAATTTTTTTTTGACTGCAAAGAAACATTTGATTCTGGGAACTGCTAAACTAAGCTAACATATATACTTTAAACGTATCTTGATTTCAAAATATGGATCTAAGAATATGTTGCTTTGGGAAAGAGGTTCTCCTTTTGTTTCCACAGAGGATGAGAACCTTTGGATTCCACCCCCAAGAATACTTTGTCCAACAAAAAGCAGGAAGTGGTTTGAAGAGAACTATGCCTAAATTCTCAAATATTGTTTACTAATGTTTGTTTACATTTAAAGGGGATATGCTATAGAAATTTGCATTGGTATGGATCTTGGTTTATTGATACAAATTTAAGGTCAACTTTGTTTTATGTATATTTCTGCTCTTGATTAATGTATTATGACTATGCAATTCATTTAAAGATGTAATGTATAATTAAGAAATACAGGTTACTAGAGAGTCATCTCTAATAGTCAAACTTGTAGTCATGTTAGTTAGGTTTTCTGGATATATAGAGATATATTTCAGTTGTTTAGGTATTCTTCAAATCTTTTGGAGACCTTTAGAATATGGCATTTAAAATGTTTTAGGAAGTTGAGACTTTTCATGACAATGAGACATGTCTACTCCTGGTAGCACCAATCTACTTCAAGAGGATGGTGGTCATCAAAGAGGCTCCTTATGGAATTGGTTAGCCATTTGGATAAGAAACTGCTCTTTCCTGGACTGCTTAATGCTATCTATGTTATAAACTGGATATGCAGGACCCACCAAGAAATGACTGCTGAATTTGCCTAAAAGTGAGATGGTCCATTATAGTTCCCGCTTTATAAAAGAGTCTGCCAGACATTCTGCAGGACACAGAAAAAAGTAACTGACAAACTGCCAATATTGGTGGAACTGTCTTTGAAATTTCTGCTTCATGGAAAAGTCTGCCAGATACTATGGGCCTGTAGGCTGAAGATGGATGCCTCAATTATACAGAAGTACTTTGATGACTCTCTGGGCAGAGAGATGGCTTTGTCAATTCTAGAGTTTTGGAAGTTGCTTATAATGCACTTCCTGCTTACTTAGGTAATATCATATCCTTCTGGAGTTTTTGATGGAATTAAAGAATAAATAGTTATAACTATAGTTTTCCTTGGTTATGATAAAAGATAAAGTAGATATAAATATTGCAACTGTAATTCTTGCTTGATACCTGCTTTTTTATATGTAATTTTACTATGCTAAAGTTAAAACCTTCCTTTTTATTTAAACAGAAAGGGAGGTGATATGGGATACCCCTCTGTATGCTGTGAATGCCATTGGTTAATAAATAAACTGCTTTGAACCTATAACAGAGTAGGGCAGAACAGAGGTAGACAGGGAAAACTAAACCGATTGCTGGTAGAAAGGAGGCAGAGTCAGAGAGAAGCCAGGTAGTCCCACCAGAGACAAATGCTGGAACTTTCCCCAGTAAGCTACAGACATGTGGCAATACAAAGATTAATAGAAGTGGGTTAAATTAAGATGTAAGGGTTAGCCAATAAAAAGCTAGAGCTAATGAGCCAAGCAGTGATTTAATTAATACAGTTCCTGTGTGGTTATTTTGGGGCTGAGCAGACAGGAACAAATATGTGAACTTCATACAACATATACATAGTTTATATATATATATATGCATACAAATATGGGTATAGATATAGGTATAGATATAGACATAGAGTCCTGGATGTCTAGAACAAAAGAAAGGTCTGCTACAGTAGAAGGCAGTAACCTGTGGTATATCGTGATATATTTTTAAAATGTGACTTATGATCAAAAAGTTGTTGATGTACTTAATGAACTGTTTCAACAAAAAAGAATGTTCTATAGAAATCCTATGTGGCCTACAAAATCTACGTGTTTTTGTTCTCTTGCCATATATAAAAATTTCTTGTATATCTCTGCCAGAACACTCTATGACTGAGCCCTTCTTAAAATTTAAAGTATGTTTTTAAAAAGCCTTTAGGTCATGCTCTTGAGAAAGTATTAATAAGCAGTCAGTATAAGTTATTAAGCAAACCAGTATCACCATGAGATTTAATGAAATGTTCCCTGTACATTTTATATTTTAAAATTAAACTTTATAGGATATAAATTTAGACATTAATAAAACTCCCTTTGAGTTATTGGTCATGGAGGCCCCAGAGACATCCAAAACAACACAGGCCATGGCCATTGCTCTTGGTTGCCTACTGTGACTAGATGATGATATCCTATTACTGAAGACAGCTCTCACTTTGAATGTAGGATAAAGAAATCTACATTTCACTAGCCAGAAATCTCTCTTCCTTTATTGGCTAGCTGCTATAGCTCTAGAAGGTGGTATGTAAGTTCCTGGGTAAGAAAATCATCAGTGATATTATCTCGTGCTGTATCTCACACCCTAGAAGGGTGACCCCAATGGAAAGATGTTCTCACCCTTTCAATCATGGGATGGTGATTATTGTGGTAACTATTTGCTTTCTGGATGGAAATAGGGTTTATTCCAGAGGATAGATTTCATGTGTACTACTGTAAACCTGATCAAAATTCCACAACCAGGAGATCACAGGTTCTAGGGAAGAACCTACTGTTGTTATTTGCTAAATGTTTGTTTAAAATCATAGATTTGTGCTGTTCTCAACTTTGGTTGGAGATGCTTTTTTCAGAAGTGGGTAATGGTTAATATAGAGGCCCCTAACTGGTCAAAATCATGAGTACAAATAATGCTGAGTGCTCAGCTGTAGGTATGTCATCTATGTAAACCTCCCACCATCCAAGACACAAGAGATGCAGAAGAACTGGTGGATGGTAGTAGGGTTGTGAAATGCCGACTTCTGCACATGGGAAGGCTACTTGAATGTATCAGTACATGGAAGCTGCAGTTTCCCCGCAGAGGATCTCTACAGGAACAAGCCAGCTAATATTCCTGCCTGGACTGGGGAGGGGTCCCTGAGGCTTCACCCCTCCTGGAGGAACTATTAACAACTGGTAGCTGTGCTGGATGAAGAAGAGCTATTCTTGGGAACGTGGCTACTGGTAGGTTGCTTATGCCTCAGAGGATGACCACATATGCATGTGCCTGTAGTCTGCACTTATTGAACTTGGGGTTATTAATAATAATAAAGAAAAGAGAAGGCATGAATTTTGGATGGATGGGATGGGAGGCTGTAGGAGGATTTGGACAGAAATGAAAAATATACTTCATATAAACATATGAAACTTTAAAAGCATAGAATATTTTTAAAATGCTAAAAACTAGGATTGATAAAGTTGTTCTAAAACGTTCCGGAAATAAGAACAACAATTAACCTCTTGAACTTAAAAACAAACAGTGGAGTGAAGGGGTAGCCTACAGAATGGACGAAAATCCTTGCTGGCTAAGTCTGAGTGAGGATTAAAATCTAGGATATATAAGAAAACTCCAAAAGACAAAAAAAGTCAAACCACCAACTTTATATTAAGATAATGAACTGAAAGTTCTCAAAAGAAAAATTAAAAATGACAAATCTGTAAAAAGTGGTC